>JAECXC010000289.1:0-33029 GCA_018152125.1 Drosophila dunni
AAATCGTTTAGGACGACTAGAAACGCCTTAAAAACGAAAAATAAATAAAAGTTGAAAAAAATTTTAAATTGTCGAAATCATAATTATTTTGAAGTAGAGTCAATATAAATGGTATTCCAATTAAAAACCGGTTGAGTTTTCACAGAGAAAATCAAGATTAATGCTCTAAATATGGTGATTCCAAATTAAGGTCTAAAATCGTCTAGGACGACTAGAAACGCCTAAAAAATGAAAAAAACAAAAAAAAAGGTGAAAAAAATTTTAAATTGTCGAAATCATAATTATTTTGAAGTAGAGTCAATATAAATGGTATTTCAATTAAAAATCGGTTGAGTTTTCACAGAGAAAATCAAGATTAATGCTCTAAATGTGGTGATTCCAAAATAAGGTCTAAAATCGTCTAGGACGACTAGAAACGCCCTAAAAATGAAAAAATAAAAAAAGTAGAAAAAAAATTTTAAATTGTCGAAATCATAATTATTTTGAAGTAAAGTCAATATAAATGGTATTTCAATTAAAAACCGGTTGAGTTTTCACAGAGAAAATCAAGATTAATGCTCTAAATGTGGTGATTCCAAAATAAGGTCTAAAATCGTCTAGGACGACTAGAAACGCCTAAAAATGAAAAAAATAAAAAAAAGTTGAAAAAAAATTTTAAATTGTCGAAATCATAATTATTTTGAAGTAGAGTCAATATAAATGGTATTCCAATTAAAAACCGGTTGAGTTTTCACAGAGAAAATCAAGATTAATGCTCTAAATGTGGTGATTCCAAAATAAGGTCTAAAATCGTCTAGGACGACTAGAAACGCCTAAAAATAAAAAAAAATAAAAAAAAAGTTGAAAAAAAATTTTAAATTGTCGAAATCATAATTATTTTGAAGTAGAGTCAATATAAATGGTATTCCAATTAAAAATCGGTTGAGTTTTCACAGAGAAAAAGTCAAGATTAATGCTCTAAATGTGGTGATTCCAAAATAAGGTCGTACAAATCGTTTAGGACGACTAGAAACGCCTAAAAACGAAAAAATAAAAAAAGTTGAAAAAAAATTTTAAATTGTCGAAATCATAATTATTTTGAAGTAGAGTCAATATAAATGGTATTTCAATTAAAAACCGGTTGAGTTTTTCACAGAGAAAATCAAGATTAATGCTCTAAATGTGGTGATTCCAAAATAAGGTCTAAAATCGTCTAAGGACGACTAAGAAACGCCCTAAAGAAATGAAATAATAAAAAAAGTTGACAAAAAAATTTTAAATTGTCGAAATCATAATTATTTTTAAATAGAGGTAAATATAAATGGTATTTCAATTAAAAACCGGTTGAGTTTTCACAGAGAAAATCAAGATTAATGCTCTTAATATGGTGATTCCAAAATAAGGTCTAAAATCGTCTAAGGACGACTAGAAACGCCTAAAAATGACAAAATAAAAAAAAATTGAACAAAAAATTTTAAATTGTCGAAATCATAATTATTTTAAGTAGATATAAATTAAAAATATAATAGGTCAAAATAAGGTTTTAAATCGTTAGGACGACTAGATACGCCTAAAACTGAAAAAAAAAAAAAAAAAAGTTGAAAAAAAATTATAAATTGTCCAAATCATAATTATTTTGAAGTAGAGTCAATATAAATGGTATTCCAATTAAAAACCGGTTGAGTTTTCACAGAGAAAATCAAGATTAATGCTCTTAATGCGGTGATTCCAAAATAAGGTCCAAAATCGTCTAGGACGACTAGAAACGCCTAAAAAATGAAAAAATAAAAAAAAGTTGAAAAAAAATTTTAAATTGTCCAAATCATAATTATTTTGAAGTAGAGTCAATATAAATGGTATTCCAATTAAAAACCGGTTGAGTTTTCACGAGAAAATCAAGATTAATGCTCTAAATGTGGTGATTCCAAAATGAGGTCTAAAATCGTCTAGGACGACTAGAAACGCCTAAAAATGAAAAAATAAAAAAAGTTGAAAAAAATTATAAAATGTCGAAATCATAATTATTTTAAAGTAGAGTCAATATAAATGGTATTCCAATTAAAAACCGGTTGAGTTTTCACAGAGAAAATCAAGATTAATGCTCTTAATGTGGTGATTCCAAAATAAGGTCTAAAATCGTCTAGGACGACTAGAAACGCCTAAAAATGAAAAAATAAAAAAAAGTTGAAAAAAAATTATAAATTGTCGAAATCATAATTATTTTGAAGTAGAGTCAATATAAATGGTATTCCAATTAAAAACCGGTTGAGTTTTTACAGAAAAAGTCAAGATTAATGCTTTAAATGTGGTGATTCCAAAATAAGGTGTAAAATCGTTTAGAAACGCCTAAAAACGAAAAAAATAAATAAAGTTGAAAAAAAATTATAAATTGTCCAAATCATAATTATTTTGAAGTAAAGTCAATACAAATGGTATTTCAATTAAAAACCGGTTGAGTTTACACAGAGAAAACCAAGATTAATGCTCTAAATATGGTGATTCCAAATTAAGGTCCAAAATCGTCTAGGACGCCTAGAAACGCCTAAAAATAAAAAAAACAAAAAAAATTGAAAAAAAATTTTAAATTGTCGAAATCATAATTATTTTGAAGTAGAGTCAATATAAATGGTATTTCAATTAAAAACCGGTTGAGTTTTCACAGAGAAAATCAAGATTAATGCTCTTAATGTGGTGATTCCAAAATAAGGTCTAAAATCGTCTAGGACGACTAGAAACGCCTAAAAATGACAAAATAAAAAAATTGAACAAAAATTTTAAATTGTCGAAATCATAATTATTTTGAAGTAGAGTCAATATAAATGGTATTCCAATTAAAAACCGGTTGAGTTTTCACAGAGAAAATCAAGACTAATGCTCTCAATGTGGTGATTCCAAAATAAGGTCTAAAATCGTCTAGGACGACTAGAAACGCCTAAAAATGAAAAAATAAAAAAGTTGAAAAAAAATTATAAATTGTCCAAATCATAATTATTTTGAAGTAGAGTCAATATAAATGGTATTCCAATTAAAAACCGGTTGAGTTTTCACAGAGAAAATCAAGATTAATGCTCTAAATGTGGTGATTCCAAAATAAGGTCTAAAATCGTCTAGGACGACTAGAAACGCCCTAAAAATGAAATAATAAAAAAAGTTGAAAAAAATTTTAAATTGTCCAAATCAAGATTAATGCTCTAAATGTGGTGATTCCAAAATAAGGTCTAAAATCGTCTAGGACGACTAGAAACGCCTAAAAATGAAAAAATAAAAAAAGTTGAAAAAAAAATTATAAATTGTCGAAATCATAATTATTTTGAAGTAGAGTCAATATAAATGGTATTCCAATTAAAAACCGGTTGAGTTTTCACAAAGAAAATCAACATTAAAGCTCTTAATGTGGTGATTCCAAAATAAGGTCTAAAATCGTCTAGGACGACTAGAAACGCCTAAAAATGAAATAATAAAAAAAGTTGAAAAAAAATTTTAAATTGTCGAAATCATAATTATTTTGAAGTAGAGTCAATATAAATGGTATTTCAATTAAAAACCGGTTGAGTTTTCACAAAGAAAATCAAGATTAAAGCTCTTAATGTGGTGATTCCAAAATAAGGTCTAAATTCGTCTAGGACGACTAGAAACGCCTAAAAATGACAAAATAAAAAAATTGAACAAAAATTTTAAATTTGTCGAAATCATAATTATTTTGAAGTAGAGTCAATATAAATGGTATTCCAATTAAAAACCTGTTGAGTTTTCACAGAGAAAATCAAGATTAATGCTCTAAATGTGGTGATTCCAAAATAAGGTCTAAAATCGTCTAGGACGACTAGAAACGCCTAAAAATGAAATAATAAAAAAAGTTGAAAAAAAATTTTAAATTGTCGAAATCAAGATTAATGCTCTAAATGTGGTGATTTCAAAATAAGGTCTAAAATCGTCTAGGACGACTAGAAACGCCTAAAAATGAAAAAAATAAAAAAAGTTGAAAAAAATTATAAAATGTCGAAAATCAAGATTAATGCTCTAAATGTGGTGATTCCAAAATAAGGTCTAAAATCGTCTAGGACGACTAGAAACGCCTAAAAATGAAAAAATAAAAAAAGTTGAAAAAAAATTTTAAATTGTCGAAATCAAGATTAATGCTCTAAATGTGGTGATTTCAAAATAAGGTCTAAAATCGTCTAGGACGACTAGAAACGCCTAAAAATGAAAAAATAAAAAAAGTTGAAAAAAAATTATAAAATGTCGAAATCATAATTATTTTGAAGTAGAGTCAATATAAATGGTATTCCAATTAAAAACCGGTTGAGTTTTCACAGAGAAAATCAAGATTAATGCTCTAAATGTGGTGATTCCAAAATAAGGTCTAAAATCGTCTAGGACGACTAGAAACGCCTAAAAATGAAAAAAAAAAAAAAGTTGAAAAAAAATTTTAAATTGTCGAAATCAAGATTAATGCTCTAAATGTGGTGATTCCAAAATAAGGTCCAAAATCGTCTAGGACGCCTTGAAACGCATAAAAATGAAAAAATAAAAAAAGTTGAAAAAAATTTTAAATTGTCGAAATCATAATTATTTTGAAGTAGAGTCAATATAAATGGTATTTCAATTAAAAACCGGTTGAGTTTTCACAGAGAAAATCAAGATTAATGCTCTAAATAAGGTGATTATAAATTAAGGTCCAAAATCGTCTAGGACGACTAGAAACGCCTAAAAATGACAAAATAAAAAAAGTAGAAAAAAAATTTTAAATTGTCGAAATCATAATTATTTTGAAGTAGAGTCAATATAAATGGTATTTCAATTAAAAACCGGTTGAGTTTTCACAGAGAAAATCAAGATTAATGCTCTAAATATGGTGATTCCAAATTAAGGTCCAAAATCGTCTAGGACGCCTAGAAACGCCTAAAAATGAAAAAACAAAAAAAAGGTGAAAACAATTTTAAATTGTCGAAATCATAATTATTTTGAAGTAGAGTCAATATAAATGGTATTTCAATTAAAAATGGTTGAGTTTTCACAGAGAAAATCAAGATTAATGCTCTCAATGTGGTGATTCCAAAATAAGGTCCAAAATCGTCTAGGACGCCTTGAAACGCATAAAAATGAAAAAATAAAAAAAAAGTTGGAAAAAAAATTTTAAATTGTCCAAATCATAATTATTTTGAAGTAGAGTCAATATAAATGGTATTTCAATTAAAAACCGGTTGAGTTTTCACAGAGAAAATCAAGATTAATGCTCTAAATAAGGTGATTATAAATTAATGTCCAAAATCGTCTAGGACGACTAGAAACGCCTAAAAATGACAAAATAAAAAAAGTAGAAAAAAAATTTTAAATTGTCGAAATCATAATTATTTTGAAGTAAAGTCAATATAAATGGTATTCCAATTAAAAACCGGTTGAGTTTTCACAGAGATAATCAAGATTAATGCTCTTAATGTGGTGATTCCAAAATAAGGTCTAAAATCGTCTAGGACGACTAGAAACGCCTAAAAATGAAAAAAATAAAAAAAGTTGAAAAAAAATTATAAATTGTCCAAATCATAATTATTTTGAAGTAGAGTCAATATAAATGGTATTTCAATTAAAAACCGGTTGAGTTTTCACAGAGAAAATCAAGATTAATGCTCTAAATAAGGTGATTATAAATTAATGTCCAAAATCGTCTAGGACGACTAGAAACGCCAAAAAATTACAAAATAAAAAAAAGTAGAAAAAAAATTTTAAATTGTCGAAAACATAATTATTTTGAAGTAAAGTCAATATAAATGGTATTCCAATTAAAAACCGGTTGAGTTTTCACAGAGAAAATCAAGGTTAATGCTCTTAATGTGGTGATTCCAAAATAAGGTCTAAAATCGTCAAGGACGACTAGAAACGCCTAAAAATGAAAAAATAAAAAAAGTTGAAAAAAAATTATAAATTGTCCAAATCATAATTATTTTGAAGTAGAGTCAATATAAATGGTATTCCAATTAAAAACCGGTTGAGTTTTCACAAAGAAAATCAAGACTAATGCTCTAAATGTGGTGATTCCAAAATAATGTCTAAAATCGTCTAGGACGACTAGAAACGCCTAAAAATGAAAAAATAAAAAAAGTTAAAAAAAAATTGTAAATTGTCCAAATCATAATTATTTTGAAGTAGAGACAATATAAATATTATTCCAATTAAAAACCGGTTGAGTTTTCAAGAAAATCAAGACTAATGCTCTAAATATGGTGATTCCAAAATAAGGTACAAAATCGTCTAGGACGCCTAGAAACGCCTAAAAATGAACAAATAAAAAAAGTTGAAAAAAAATTATAAATTGTCGAAATCATAATTATTTTGAAGTAGAGACAATATAAATATTATTCCAATTAAAAACCGGTTGAGTTTTCACAGAGAAAATCAAGACTAATGCTCTAAATGTGGTGATTCCAAAATAATGTCTAAAATCGTCTAGGAAGACTAGAAACGCCTAAAAATGAAAAAAATTAAAAAAAGTTAAAAAAAAAATTATAAATTTTCCAAATCATAATTATTTTGAAGTAGAGTCAATATAAATGGTATTCCAATTAAAAACCGGTTGAGTTTTCACAGAGAAAATCAAGTTTAATGCTCCTTATGTGGTGATTCCAAATAAGGTCCAAAATCGTCTATGACGACTAGATACGCCTAAAAATAAAAAACAAAAAAAGGTGAAAAAAATTTTGAATTGTCGAAATCATAATTATTTTGAAGTAGAGTCAATATAAATGGTATTCCAATTAAAAACCGGTTGAGTTTTCACAGAGAAAATCAAGATTAATGCTCTTAATGTGGTGATTCCAAAATAAGGTCTTAAATCGTCTAGGACGACTAGAAACGCCTAAAAATGAACAAAAAAAAAAAGTTGAAAAAAATTTTAAATTGTCAAAATCATAAATATTTTGAAAAAAAACAAAAAAATGTGAAAAAAATTTTAAATTGTCGAAATCAAGATTAATGCTCTAAATGTGGTGATTCCAAAATGACGTCTAAAATCGTCTAGGACGACTAGAAACGCCTAAAAATGAAAAAAATAAAAAAAGTTGAAAAAAAATTTTAAATTGTCGAAATCATAATTATTATGAAGTAGAGTCAATATAAATGGTATTTCAATTAAAAACCAGTTGAGTTTTCACAGAGAAAATCAAGATTAATGCTCTAAATGTGGTGATTCCAAAATGACGTCTAAAATCGTCTAGGACGACTAGAAACGCCTAAAAATGAAAAAAATAAAAAAAGTTGAAAAAAAATTTTAAATTGTCGAAATCAAGATTAATGCTCTAAATGTGGTGATTTCAAAATAAGGTATAAAATCGTCTAGGACGCCTAGAAACGCCTAAAAATGAAAAAAAAAAAAAAGTTGAAAAAAAATTATAAATTGTCGAAATCATAATTATTTTGAAGTAGAGTCAATATAAATGGTATTTCAATTAAAAACCGGTTGAGTTTTCACAGAGAAAATAAAGATTAATGCTCTAAATAAGGTGATTATAAATTAAGGTCCAAAATCGTCTTAGACGACTAGAAACGCCTAAAAATGAAAAAACAAAAAAAAAAGGTGAAAAAAATTTTAAATTGTCGAAATCATAATTATTTTGAAGTAGAGTCAATATAAATGGTATTTCAATTAAAAATGGTTGAGTTTTTACAGAGAAAATCAAGATTAATGATCTTAATGTGGTGATTCCAAAATAAGGTCTAAAATCGTCTAGGACGACTAGAAACGCCTAAAAATGACAAAATAAAAAAAGTAGAAAAAAAATTTTAAATTGTCGAAATCATAATTATTTTGAAGTAGAGTCAATATAAATGGTATTCCAATTAAAAACCGGTTGAGTTTTCACAGAGATAATCAAGATTAATGCTCTTAATGTGGTGATTTCAAAATAAGGTCTAAAATCGTCTAGGACGACTAGAAACGCCTAAAAATGAAAAAAAAAAAAAAAGTTGAAAAAAAATTATAAATTGTCCAAATCATAATTATTTTGAAGTAGAGTCAATATAAATGGTATTCCAATTAAAAACCGGTTGAGTTTCACAGAGAAAATCAAGATTAATGCTCTTAATGTGGTGATCCCAAAATAAGGTCTAAAATCGTCTTGGAAGACTAGAAACGCCTAAAAATGAAAATTAAAAAAGTTGAAAAAAAATTATAAATTGTCCAAATCATAATTATTTTGAAGTAGAGTCAATATAAATGGTATTCCAATTAAAAACCGGTTGAGTTTTCACAGAGAAAATCAAGATTAATACTCTAAATGTGGTGATTCCAAAATAAGGTCCAAAATCGTCTAGGACGCCTAGAAACGCCTAAAAATGAAAATATAAAAAAGTTGAAAAAAAATTTTAAATTGTCGAAATCATAATTATTTTGAAGTAGAGTCAATATAAATGGTATTCCAATTAAAAACCGGTTGAGTTTTAACAGAGAAAATCAAGATTAATGCTCTTAATGTGGTGATTCCAAAAAAAGGTCTAAAATCGTCTAGGACGACTAGAAACGCCTAAAAATGAAAAAAATAAAAAAAGTTGAAAAAAAAATTATAAATTGTCCAAATCATAATTATTTTGAAGTAGAGTCAAGATTAATGCTCTAAATGTGGTGATTCCAAAATAAGGTACAAAATCGTCTAGGACGCCTAGAAACGCCTAAAAATGAACAAATAAAAAAAGTTGAAAAAAAATTATAAATTGTCCAAATCATAATTATTTTGAAGTAGAGACAATATATATATTATTCCAATTAAAAACCGGTTGAGTTTTCACTGAGAAAATCAAGACTAATGCTCTAAATGTGGTGATTCCAAAATAATGTCTAAAATCGTCTAGGACGACTAGAAACGCCTAAAAATGAAAAAAATAAAAAAAAGTTAAAAAAAAATTATAAATTTTCCAAATCATAATTATTTTGAAGTAGAGTCAATATAAATGGTATTCCAATTAAAAACCGGTTGAGTTTTCACAGAGAAAATCAAGTTTAATGCTCCTTATGTGGTGATTCCAAATAAGGTCTAAAATCGTGTAAGACGACTAGATACGCCTAAAAATAAAAAAAAAAAAAAGGTGAAAAAAAATTTTAAATTGTCGAAATCATAATTATTTTGAAGTAGAGTCAATATAAATGGTATTCCAATTAAAAATCGGTTGAGTTTTCACAGAGAAAATCAAGAATAATGCTCTAAATGTGGTTGTTCCAAAATAAGGTCTAAAATCGTCTAGGACGACTAGAAACGCCTAAAAATGAACAAATAAAAAAAGTTGAAAAAAAATTTTAAATTGTCGAAATCATAATTATTTTGAAAAAACAAAAAAAAAATGTGAAAAAAAATTTTAAATTGTCGAAATCAAGATTAACGCTCTAAATGTGGTGATTCCAAAATGACGTCTAAAATCGTCTAGAACGACTAGAAACGCCTAAAAATGAAAAAATAACAAAAGTTGAAAAAAAAATTTAAATTGTTGAAATCATAATTATTATGAAGTAGAGTCAATATAAATGGTATTTCAATTAAAAACCGGTTGAGTTTTCACAGAGAAAATCAAGATTAATGCTCTTAATGTGGTGATTCCAAAATAAGGTCCAAAATCGTCTAGGACGACTAGAAACGCCTAAAAATGAAAAAAAAAAAAAAAGTTGAAAAAATATTTTAAATTGTCGAAATCAAGATTAATGCTCTAAATGTGGTGATTCCAAAATAAGGTACAAAATCGTCTAGGACGCCTAGAAACGCCTAAAAATGAACAAATAAAAAAAGTTGAAAAAAAATTATAAATTGTCCAAATCATAATTATTTTGAAGTAGAGACAATATATATATTATTCCAATTAAAAACCGGTTGAGTTTTCACTGAGAAAATCAAGACTAATGCTCTAAATGTGGTGATTCCAAAATAATGTCTAAAATCGTCTAGGACGACTAGAAACGCCTAAAAATGAAAAAAAAAAAAAGTTAAAAAAAAATTATAAATTTTCCAAATCATAATTATTTTGAAGTAGAGTCAATATAAATGGTATTCCAATTAAAAACCGGTTGAGTTTTCACAGAGAAAATCAAGTTTAATGCTCCTTATGTGGTGATTCCAAATAAGGTCTAAAATCGTGTAAGACGACTAGATACGCCTAAAAATAAAAAACAAAAAAGGTGAAAAAAAATTTTAAATTGTCGAAATCATAATTATTTTGAAGTAGAGTCAATATAAATGGTATTCCAATTAAAAATCGGTTGAGTTTTCACAGAGAAAATCAAGAATAATGCTCTAAATGTGGTTGTTCCAAAATAAGGTCTAAAATCGTCTAGGACGACTAGAAACGCCTAAAAATTAACAAATAAAAAAAAGTTGAAAAAAAATTTTAAATTGTCGAAATCATAATTATTTTGAAAAAAAAAAAAAAATGTGAAAATAATTTTAAATTGTCGAAATCAAGATTAACGCTCTAAATGTGGTGATTCCAAAATGACGTCTAAAATCGTCTAGAACGACTAGAAACGCCTAAAAATGAAAAAATAACAAAAGTTGAAAAAAAAATTTAAATTGTCGAAATCATAATTATTATGAAGTAGAGTCAATATAAATGGTATTTCAATTAAAAACCGGTTGAGTTTTCACAGAGAAAATCAAGATTAATGCTCTTAATGTGGTGATTCCAAAATAAGGTCTAAAATCGTCTAGGACGACTAGAAACGCCTAAAAATGAAAAAAATAAAAAAAGTTGAAAAAATATTTTAAATTGTCGAAATCAAGATTAATGCTCTAAATGTGGTGATTCCAAAATAAGGTCTAAAATCGTCTAGGACGACTAGAAACGCCTAAAAATGAAAAAATAAAAAAAGTTGAAAAAAAAATTTTAAATTGTGGAAATCATAATTATTTTGAAGTAGAGTCAATATAAATGGTATTTCAATTAAAAATGGTTGAGTTTTCACAGAGAAAATCAAGATTAATGCTCTAAATGTGGTGATTCCAAAATAAGGTCTAAAATCGTCTAGGACGACTAGAAACGCCTAAAAATGACAAAATAAAAAAAAAAAGCAAAAAAAATTTTAAATTGTCGAAATCATAATTATTTTGAAGTAGAGTCAATATAAATGGTATTCCAATTAAAAACCGGTTGAGTTTTCACAGAGATAATCAAGATTAATGCTCTTAATGTGGTGATTTCAAAATAAGGTCCAAAATCGTCTAGGACGCCTTGAAACGCCTAAAAAAGACAAAAAAAAAAGTTGAAAAAAAATTTTAAATTGTCAAAATCATAATTATTTTGAAAAAACAAAAAAAATGTGAAAAAAATTTTAAATTGTCGAAATCAAGATTAATGCTCTAAATGTGGTGATTCCAAAATGACGTCTAAAATCGTCTAGAACGACTAGAAACGCCTAAAAATGAAAAAATAACAAAAGTTGAAAAAAAAAATTTAAATTGTCGAAATCATAATTATTATGAAGTAGAGTCAATATAAATGGTATTTCAATTAAAAACCGGTTGAGTTTTCACAGAGAAAATCAAGATTAATGCTCTAAATGTGGTGATTCCAAAATAAGGTCTAAAATCGTCTAGGACGGCTAGAAACGCCTAAAAATGAAAAAAAAAAAAAAAGTTGAAAAAAAATATTTTAAATTGTCGAAATCAAGATTAATGCTCTAAATGTGGTGATTCCAAAATAAGGTCTAAAATCGTCTAGGACGACTAGAAACGCCTAAAAATGAAAAAAAAAAAAAAAAAAAAAAAAATTTTAAATTGTGGAAATCATAATTATTTTGAAGTAGAGTCAATATAAATGGTATTCCAATTAAAAACCGGTTGAGTTTTCACAGAGATAATCAAGATGAATGCTCTTAATGTGGTGATTTCAAAATTAGGTCTAAAATCGTCTAGGACGCTTTGAAACGCCTAAAAATTAATAAATAAAAAAAGTTGAAAAAAAATTTTAAATTGTCGAAATCATAATTATTTTGAAAAAAACAAAAAAAATGTGAAAAAAATTTTAAATTGTCGAAATCAAGATTAATGCTCTAAATGTGGTGATTCCAAAATAAGGTCTAAAATCGTCTAGGACGACTAGAAACGCCTAAAAATGACAAAATAAAAAAAGTAGAAAAAAAAATTTTAAATTGTCGAAATCATAATTATTTTGAAGTAGAGTCAATATAAATGGTATTCCAATTAAAAACCGGTTGAGTTTTCACAGAGATAATCAAGATTAATGCTCTTAATGTGGTGATTTCAAAATAAGGTCTAAAATCGTCTAGGACGCTTTGAAACGCCTAAAAATGAATAAATAAAAAAAGTTGAAAAAAAATTTTAAATTGTCGAAATCATAATTATTTTGAAAAAACAAAAAAAATGTGAAAAAAAATTTTAAATTGTCGAAATCAAGATTAATGCTCTAAATGTGGTGATTCCAAAATGAGGTCTAAAATCGTCTAGGACGACTAGAAACGCCTAAAAATGAAAAAAAAAAAAAAGTTGAAAAAAAATTATAAATTGTCCAAATCATAATTATTTTGAAGTAGAGTCAATATAAATGGTATTCCAATTAAAAACCGGTTGAGTTTTCACAGAGAAAATCAAGATTAATGCTCTTAATGTGGTGATTCCAAAATAAGGTCTAAAATCGTCTAGGACGACTAGAAACGCCTAAAAATGAAAAAATAAAAAAAGTTGAAAAAAAATTATAAATTGTCCAAATCATAATTATTTTGAAGTAGAGTCAATATAAATGGTATTCCAATTAAAAACCGGTTGAGTTTTCACAGAGAAAATCAAGATTAATGCTCTAAATGTGATGATTCCAAAATAAGGTCCAAAATCGTCTAGGACGCCTAGAAACGCCTAAAAATGAAAAAATAAAAAAAGTTGAAAAAAAATTTTAAATTGTCGAAATCATAATTATTTTGAAGTAGAGTCAATATAAATGGTATTCCAATTAAAAACCGGTTGAGTTTAATTAAAATTAAGAAACGCCTAAAAATGAAAAAAAATAAAAAGTTAGAAAAAAAATTATAAATTGTCCAAATCATAATTATTTTGAAGTAGAGTCAATATAAATGGTATTCCAATTAAAAACCGGTTGAGTTTTCACAGAAAAAATCAAGACTAATGCTCTTAATGTGGTGATTCCAAAATAAGGTTAAAAATCGTCTAGGACGACTAGAAACGCCTAAAAATGAAAAAATAAAAAAAAAATAAAAAAAAAAAAAAATTATAAATTGTCGAAATCATAATTATTTTGAAGTAGAGTCAATATAAATGGTATTCCAATTTAAAATCGGTTGAGTTTTTACAGAGAAAATCTGAATGTGGTGATTCCAAAATAAGGTCTAAAATCGTCTAGGACGACTAGAAACGCCTAAAAATGAAAATATAAAAAAAGTTAAAAAAAATTATAAATTGTCGAAATCATAATTATTTTGAAGTATAGTCAATATAAATGGTATTTCAATTAAAAACCGGTTGAGTTTTCACAGAGAAAATCAAGATTAATGCTCAAAATGTGGTGATTCCAAAATAAGGTCTAAAATCGTCTAGGACGACTAGAAACGCTTAAAAATTAAAAAAATAAAAAAAGTTGAAAAAAAAATTTAAATTGTCGAAATCAAGATTAATGCTCTAAATGTGGTGATTCCAAAATAAGGTCTAAAATCGTCTAGGACGACTAGAAACGCCTAAAAATGACAAAATAAAATTTTAAATTGTCGAAATCATAATTATTTTGAAGTAGAGTCAATTTAAATGGTATTTCAATTAAAAATGGTTGAGTTTTTACAAAGAAAATCAAGATGAATGCTCTTAATGTGGTGATTCCAAAATAAGGTCTAAAATCGTCTAGGACGACTAGAAACGCCTAAAAATGAAAAAAATAAAAAGTTGAAAAAAAAATTATAAATTGTCCAAATCATAATTATTTTGAAGTAGAGTCAATATAAATGGTATTCCAATTAAAAATCGGTTGAGTTTTCACAGAGAAAATCAAGATTAATGCTCTAAATGTGGTGATTCCAAAATAAGGTCTAAAATCGTATAGGACTACTAGAAACGCCTAAAAATGAAAAAATAAAAAAAGTTGAAAAAAATTTTAAATTGTCGAAATCAAGATTAATGCTCTAAATGTGGTGATTCCAAAATAAGGTCTAAAATCGTCTAGGACGACTAGAAACGTTTTCAAATGAAATAATAAAAAAGTTGAAAAAAAATTTTAAATTGTCGAAATCATAATTATTTTGAAGTAGAGCCAATATAAATGGTATATCAATTAAAAACCGGTTGAGTTTTTACAAAGAAAATCAAGATTATAGCTCCAAATGTGGTGATTCCAAAACAAGGTCCAAAATCGTCTAGGACGCCTTGAAACGCCTAAAAATGAAAACAAAAAAAAAAGGTGAAAAAAAATTTTAAATTGTCGAAATCATAATTATTTTGAAGTAGAGTCAATATAAATGGTATTTCAATTAAAAATGGTTGAGTTTTCACAGAGAAAATCAAGATTAATGCTCTAAATGTGGAGATTCCAAAATAAGGTCTAAAATCGTCTAGGACGACTAGAAACGCCTAAAAATGACAAAATAAAAAAAAGTAGAAAAAAAAATTTTAAATTGTCGAAATCATAATTATTTTGAGGTAAAGTCAATATAAATGGTATTCCAATTAAAAACCGGTTGAGTTTAATTAAAATTAAGAAACGCCTAAAAATGAAAAAATAAAAAAAGTTGAAAAAAAAATTAAAAATTGTCCAAATCATAATTATTTTGAAGTAGAGTCAATATAAATGGTATTCCAATTAAAAACCGGTTGAGTTTTCACAGAAAAATCAAGACTATTGCTCTTAATGTGGTGATTCCAAAATAAGGTCTAAAATCGTCTAGGACGACTAGAAACGCCTAAAAATAAAAATGAAAAAACAAAAAAAAAGGTGAAAAAAATTTTAAATTGTCGAAATCATAATTATTTTGAAGTTGAGTCAATATAAATGGTATTTCAATTAAAAATGGTTGAGTTTTCATAGAGAAAATCAAGATTAATGCTCTTAATGTGGAGATTCCAAAATAAGGTCTAAAATCGTCTAGGACGACTAGAAACGCCTAAAAATGAAAAAACAAAAAAAAAGGTGAAAAAAATTTTAAATTTTCGAAATCATTATTATTTTGAAGTAGAGTCAATATAAATGGTATTTCAAAATAAAAATGGTTGAGTTTTCACAGAGAAAATCAAGATTAATGCTCTTAATGTGGTGATTCCAAAATAAGGTTTAAAATCGTCTAGGACGACTAGAAACGCTTAAAAATTACAAAATAAAAATAGTAGAAAAAAAATTTTAAATTGTCGAAATCATAATTATTTTGAGGTAAAGTCAATATAAATGGTATTCCAATTAAAAACTGGTTGAGTGTTCACAGAGAAAATCAAGATTAATGCTCTAAATGTGGTGATTCCAAAATAAGGTCTAAAATCGTCTAGGACGCCTAGAAACGCCTAAAAATGAAAAAACAAAAAAAAAGGTGAAAAAAATTTTAAATTTTCGAAATCATTATTATTTTGAAGTAGAGTCAATATAAATGGTATTTCAAAATAAAAATGGTTGAGTTTTCACAGAGAAAATCAAGATTAATGCTCTTAATGTGGTGATTCCAAAATAAGGTTTAAAATCGTCTAGGACGACTAGAAACGCTTAAAAATTACAAAATAAAAATAGTAAGAAAAAAAATTTTAAATTGTCGAAATCATAATTATTTTGAGGTAAAGTCAATATAAATGGTATTCCAATTAAAAACCGGTTGAGTTTTAATTAAAATTAAGAAACGCCTAAAAATGAAAAAATAAAAAAAGTTGAAAAAAAATTATAAATTGTCCAAATCATAATTATTTTGAAGTAGAGTCAATATAAATGGTATTCCAATTAAAAACCGGTTGAGTTTTCACAGAAAAAATCAAGACTAATGCTCTTAATGTGGTGATTCCAAAATAAGGTTAAAAATCGTCTAGGACGACTAGAAACGCCTAAAAATGAAAAAATAAAAAAAGTTGAAAAAAAATTATAAATTGTCCAAATCATAATTATTTTGAAGTAGAGTCAATATAAATGGTATTCCAATTAAAAATCGGTTGAGTTTTCACAGAGAAAATTAAGATTAATGCTCTTAATGTGGTGATTCCAAAATAAGGTCTAAAATCGTCTAGGACTACTAGAAACGCCTAAAAATAAAAATGAAAAAAAAAAAAAAGGTGAAAAAAAATTTTAAATTGTCGAAATCATAATTATTTTGAAGTTGAGTCAATATAAATGGTATTTCAATTAAAAATGGTTGAGTTTTCATAGAGAAAATCAAGATTAATGCTCTTAATGTGGAGATTCCAAAATAAGGTCTAAAATCGTCTAGGACGACTAGAAACGCCTAAAAATGAAAAAATAAAAAAGTTGAAAAAAAATTATAAATTGTCCAAATCATAATTATTTTGGAGTAGAGTCAATATAAATGGTATTCCAATTAAAAATCGGTTGAGTTTTCACAGAGAAAATCAAGATTAATGCTCTAAATGTGGTGATTCCAAAATAAGGTCTAAAATCGTCTAGGACTACTAGAAACGCCTAAAAATGAAAAAAATAAAAAAAAGTTGAAAAAAAAAATTTTAAATTGTCGAAATCAAGATTAATGCTCTAAATGTGGTGATTCCAAAATAAAGTCTAAAATCGTCTAGGACGACTAGAAACGTTTTCAAATGAAATAATAAAAAAAGTTGAAAAAAAATTTTAAATTGTCGAAATCATAATTATTTTGAAGTAGAGCCAATATAAATGGTATATCAATTAAAAACCGGTTGAGTTTTTACAAAGAAAATCAAGATTATAGCTCCAAATGTGGTGATTCCAAAACAAGGTCCGAAATCGTCTAGGACGCCTTGAAACGCCTAAAAATGAAAAAAAAAAAAAAGGTGAAAAAAATTTTTAAATTGTCGAAATCATAATTATTTTGAAGTAGAGTCAATATAAATGGTATTTCAATTAAAAATGGTTGAGTTTTCACAGAGAAAATCAAGATTAATGCTCTAAATGTGGAGATTCCAAAATAAGGTCTAAAATCGTCTAGGACGACTAGAAACGCCTAAAAATGACAAAATAAAAAAAGTAGAAAAAAAATTTTAAATTGTCGAAATCATAATTATTTTGAGGTAAAGTCAATATAAATGGTATTCCAATTAAAAACCGGTTGAGTTTAATTAAAATTAAGAAACGCCTAAAAATGAAAAAATAAAAAAAGTTGAAAAAAAATTAAAAATTGTCCAAATCATAATTATTTTGAAGTAGAGTCAATATAAATGGTATTCCAATTAAAAACCGGTTGAGTTTTCACAGAAAAAATCAAGACTATTGCTCTTAATGTGGTGATTCCAAAATAAGGTCTAAAATCGTCTAGGACGACTAGAAACGCCTAAAAATGAAAAAATAAAAAAGTTGAAAAAAAATTATAAATTGTCCAAATCATAATTATTTTGAAGTAGAGTCAATATAAATGGTATTCCAATTAAAAATCGGTTGAGTTTTCACAGAGAAAATTAAGATTAATGCTTTAAATATGGTGATTCCAAAATAAGGTCTAAAATCGTCTAGGACTACTAGAAACGCCTAAAAATGAAAAAATAAAAAAAGTTGAAAAAAAATTTTAAATTGTCGAAATCAAGATTAATGCTCTAAATGTGGTGATTCCAAAATAAGGTCTAAAATCATCTAGGACGACTAGAAACGTTTTCAAATGAAAACAAAAAAAAAGTTGAAAAAAATTTTAAATTGTCGAAATCATAATTATTTTGAAGTAGAGCCAATATAAATGGTATATCAATTAAAAACCGGTTGAGTTTTTACAAAGAAAATCAAGATTATAGCTCCAAATGTGGTGATTCCAAAACAAGGTCCAAAATCGTCTAGGACGCCTTGAAACGCCTAAAAATTAAAAAACAAAAAAAAAAGGTGAAAAAAATTTTAAATTGTCGAAATCATAATTATTTTGAAGTAGAGTCAATATAAATGGTATTTCAATTAAAAATGGTTGAGTTTTCACAGAGAAAATCAAGATTAATGCTCTTAATGTGGTGATTCCAAAATAAGGTCTAAAATCGTCTAGGACGACTAGAAACGCCTAAAAATGACAAAATAAAAAAAGTAGAAAAAAAATTTTAAATTGTCGAAATCATAATTATTTTGAGGTAAAGTCAATATAAATGGTATTCCAATTAAAAACTGGTTGAGTGTTCACAGAGAAAATCAAGATTAATGCTCTAAATGTGGTGATTCCAAAATAAGGTCTAAAATCGTCTAGGACGCCTAGAAACGCCTAAAAATGAAAAAACAAAAAAAAAAGGTGAAAAAAAATTTTAAATTTTCGAAATCATTATTATTTTGAAGTAGAGTCAATATAAATGGTATTTCAAAATAAAAATGGTTGAGTTTTCACAGAGAAAATCAAGATTAATGCTCTTAATGTGGTGATTCCAAAATAAGGTTTAAAATCGTCTAGGACGACTAGAAACGCTTAAAAATTACAAAATAAAAATAGTAGAAAAAAAATTTTAAATTGTCGAAATCATAATTATTTTGAGGTAAAGTCAATATAAATGGTATTCCAATTAAAAATCGGTTGAGTTTAATTAAAATTATAGAAACGCCTAAAAATGAAAAAAAAAAAAAGTTGAAAAAAAATTATAAATTGTCCAAATCATAATTATTTTGAAGTAGAGTCAATATAAATGGTATTCCAATTAAAAACCGGTTGAGTTTTCACAGAAAAATCAAGATTAATGCTCTTAATGTGGTGATTCCAAAATAAGGTTAAAAATCGTCTAGGACGACTAGAAACGCCTAAAAATGAAAAAATAAAAAAGTTGAAAAAAAATTATAAATTGTCCAAATCATAATTATTTTGAAGTAGAGTCAATATAAATGGTATTCCAATTAAAAATCGGTTGAGTTTTCACAGAGAAAATCAAGATTAATGCTCTAAATGTGGTGATTCCAAAATAAGGTCTAAAATCGTCTAGGACTACTAGAAACGCCTAAAAATAAAAATGAAAAAAAAAAAAAAAGGTGAAAAAAAATTTTAAATTGTCGAAATCATAATTATTTTGAAGTAGAGTCAATATAAATGGTATTTCAATTAAAAATGGTTGAGTTTTCATAGAGAAAATCAAGATTAATGCTCTTAATGTGGAGATTCCAAAATAAGGTCTAAAATCGTCTAGGACGACTAGAAACGCCTAAAAATGACAAAATAAAAAAAGTAGAAAAAAAATTTTAAATTGTCGAAATCATAATTATTTTGAGGTAAAGTCAATATAAATGGTATTCCAATTAAAAACCGGTTGAGTTTTCACAGAGATAATCAAGATTAATGCTCTTAATGTGGTGATTCCAAAATAAGGTCTAAAATCGTCTAGGACGACTAGAAACGCCCAAAAAATGAAAAAAATAAAAAAAGTTGGAAAAAATTTTTAATTGTCGAAATCAAGATTAATGCTCTAAATGTGGTGATTCCAAAATAAGGTCCAAAATCGTCTAGGTCGCTTAAAAATGAAAAAAAAAAAAAAAATTTTAAATTGTCGAAATCATAATTATTTTGAAGTAGAGTCAATATAAATGGTATTTCAATTAAAAACCGGTTGAATTTTCACAGAGAAAATCAAGATTAATGCTCTAAATATGGTGATTCCAATTAAAGTTCCAAAATCGTTTAGGACGCCTAGAAACGCCGAAAAATGAAAAATGAAAAAGTTGAAAAAAATTTTAAATTGTCGAAATCAAGATTAATGCTCTAAATGTGGTGATTCTTAAATAAGGTCTAAAATCGTCTAGGACGACTAGAAACGCCTAAAAATGCAAAAAAATAAAAAAAGTTGAAAAAAATTATAAATTGTGCAAATCATAATTATTTTGAAGTAGAGTCAATATAAATGGTATTCCAATTAAAAACCGGTTGAGTTTTCACAGAGAAAATCAAGATTATTGCTCTAAATGTGGTGATTCCAAAATAAGGTCCAAAATCGTCTAGGACGCCTAGAAACCCCTAAAAATGAAAAAAAAAAAAAAAAGGTGAAAAAAATTTTAAATTGTCGAAATCATAATTATTTTGAAGTAGAGTCAATATAAATGGTATTTCAATTAAAAATGGTTGAGTTTTCACAGAGAAAATCAAGATTAATGCTCTTAAAGTGGAGATTCCAAAATAAGGTCTAAAATCGTCTAGGACGACTAGAAACGCCTAAAAATGACAAAATAAAAAAAGTAGAAAAAAAATTTTAAATTGTCGAAATCATAATTATTTTGAGGTAAAGTCAATATAAATGGTATTCCAATTAAAAACCGGTTGAGTTTTCACAGAGAGATAATCAAGATTAATGCTCTTAATGTGGTGATTCC
Source organism: Drosophila dunni (assembly GCA_018152125.1). Classification (NCBI taxonomy): domain Eukaryota; kingdom Metazoa; phylum Arthropoda; class Insecta; order Diptera; family Drosophilidae; genus Drosophila; species Drosophila dunni. The sequence continues at coordinate 20,392 of JAECXC010000289.1, forward strand.
AAAATAAGGTCCAAAATCGTCTAGGACGACTAGAAACGCCTAAAAATGAAAAAAAAAAAAAAGTTGAAAAAAAATTATAAATTGTCGAAATCATAATTATTTTGAAGTAGAGTCAATATAAATGGTATTCCAATTAAAAACCGGTTGAGTTTTCACAGGGAAAATCAAGATTATTGCTCTAAATGTGGTGATTCCAAAATAAGGTCTAAAATCGTCTAGGACGACTAGAAACGCCTAAAAATGAAAAAATAAAAAAAGTTGAAAAAAAATTTTAAATTGTCGAAATCAAGATTAATGCTCTAAATGTGGTGATTCCAAAATAAGGTCCAAAATCGTCTAGGACGCCTTGAAACGCCTAAAAATGAAAAAAAAAAAAAAGGTGAAAAAAATTTTAAATTGTCGAAATCATAATTATTTTGAAGTAGAGTCAATATAAATGGTATTTCAATTAAAAACCGGTTGAGTTTTCACAGAGAAAATCAAGATTAATGCTCTAAATATGGTGATTCCAATTAAAGGTCCAAAATCGTTTAGGACGCCTAGAAACGCCGAAAAATGAAAAAAGTTGAAAAAAAATTTTAAATTGTCGAAATCAAGATTAATGCTCTAAATGTGGTGATTCTTAAATAAGGTCTAAAATCGTCTAGGACGACTAGAAACGCCTAAAAATGAAAAAAAAAAAAAAGTTGAAAAAAAATTATAAATTGTCCAAATCATAATTATTTTGAAGTAGAGTCAATATAAATGGTATTCCAATTAAAAACCGGTTGAGTTTTCACAAGGAAAATCAAGATTAATGCTCTTAATGTGGTGATTCCAAAATAAGGTCTAAAATCGTCTAGGACGACTAGAAACGCCTAAAAATGACAAAATAAAAAAAGTAGAAAAAAAATTTTAAATTGTCGAAATCATAATTATTTTGAAGTAGAGTCAATATAAATGGTATTCCAATTAAAAACCGGTTGAGTTTTCACCGAGAAAATCAAGATTAATGCTCTTAATGTGGTGATTCCAAAATAAGGTCCAAAATCGTCTAGGACGACTAGAAACGCCTAAAAATGAAAAAAAATAAAAAAAGTTGAAAAAAAATTATAAATTGTCGAAATCATAATTATTTTGAAGTAGAGTCAATATAAATGGTATTCCAATTAAAAACCGGTTGAGTTTTTACAGAGGAAAATCAAGATTATTGCTCTAAATGTGGTGATTCCAAAATAAGGTCTAAAATCGTCTAGGACGACTAGAAACGCCTAAAAATGAAAAAATAAAAAAAGTTGAAAAAAAATTTTAAATTGTCGAAATCATAATTATTTTGAAGTAGAGTCAATATAAATGGTATTCCAATTAAAAACCGGTTGAGTTTTCACAGAGAAAATCAAGATTAATGCTCTTAATGTGGTGATTCCAAAATAAGGTCTAAAATCGTCTAGGACGACTAGAAACGCCTAAAAATAAAAATGAAAAAAAAAAAAAAGGTGAAAAAAAATTTTAAATTGTCGAAATCATAATTATTTTGAAGTAGAGTCAATATAAATGGTATTTCAATTAAAAATGGTTGAGTTTTCATAGAGAAAATCAAGATTAATGCTCTTAATGTGGTGATTCCAAAATAAGGTCTAAAATCGTCTAGGACGACTAGAAACGCCTAAAAATGACAAAATAAAAAAAAGTAGAAAAAAAATTTTAAATTGTCGAAATCATAATTATTTTGAAGTAGAGTCAATATAAATGGTATTCCAATTAAAAACCGGTTGAGTTTTCACAGAGAAAATCAAGATTAATGCTCTTAATGTGGTGATTCCAAAATAAGGTCTAAAATCGTCTAGGACGACTAGAAACGCCTAAAAATGAAAAAATAAAAAAAGTTGAAAAAAAATTTTAAATTGTCGAAATCATAATTATTTTGAAGTAGAGTCAATATAAATGGTATTCCAATTAAAAACCGGTTGAGTTTTCACAGAGAAAATCAAGATTAATGCTCTTAATGTGGTGATTCCAAAATAAGGTCCAAAATCGTCTAGGACGACTAGAAACGCCCAAAAATGAAAAAAAAAATAAAAAAATTTGAAGTGAGCAATATAAATTTTCTTAAAATTGTTTCAAGAAATCAAGATTAATGCTCTAAATGTGGTGATTCCAAAATAAGGTCCAAAATCGTCTAGGACGCCTAGAAACGCCTAAAAATGAAAAAAAAAAAAGTTGAAAAAAAATTTTAAATTGTCGAAATCATAATTATTTTGAAGTAGAGTCAATATAAATGGTATTTCAATTAAAAACCGGTTGAGTTTTCACAGAGAAAATCAAGATTAATGCTCTAAATATGGTGATTCCAAATAAAGGTCCAAAATCGTTTAGGACGCCTAAAGAAAAAAATAAAAAAAGTGAAAAAAATTTAAATTGTAAATCATAATTATTTTGAAGTAGTCAATATAAATTATTCCAATTAAAAATGGTTGAGTTTTCACAGAGAAAATCAAGATTAATGCTCTAAATGTGGTGATTCCAAAATAAGGTCTAAAATCGTCTAGGACGACTAGAAACGCCTAAAAATGACAAAATAAAAAAAGTTGAAAAAAATTATAAATTGTGCAAATCATAATTATTTTGAGGTAAAGTCAATATAAATGGTATTCCAATTAAAAACCGGTTGAGTTTTCACAGAGAAAATCAAGATTATTGCTCTAAATGTGGTGATTCCAAAATAAGGTCCAAAATCGTCTAGGACGCCTAGAAACGCCTAAAAATGAAAAAAAAAAAAAAAAGTTGAAAAAAATTTTAAATTGTCGAAATCATAATTATTTTGAAGTAGAGTCAATATAAATGGTATTTCAATTAAAAATGGTTGAGTTTACATAGAGAAAATCAAGATTAATGCTCTTAATGTGGGGATTCCAAAATAAGGTCTAAAATCGTCTAGGACGACTAGAAACGCCTAAAAATGACAAAATAAAATAAGTAGAAAAAAAATTTTAAATTGTCGAAATCATAATTATTTTGAAGTAGAGTCAATATAAATGGTATTCCAATTAAAAACCGGTTGAGTTTTCACAGAGAAAATCAAGATTAATGCTCTTAATGTGGTGATTCCAAAATAAGGTCCAAAATCGTCTAGGACGACTAGAAACGCCTAAAAATGAAAAAAATAAAAAAAGTTGAAAAAAAATTATAAATTGTCGAAATCATAATTATTTTGAAGTAGAGTCAATATAAATGGTATTCCAATTAAAAACCGGTTGAGTTTTTACAGGGAAAATCAAGATTATTGCTCTAAATGTGGTGATTCCAAAATAAGGTCTAAAATCGTCTAGGACGACTAGAAACGCCTAAAAATGAAAAAAAAAAAAAAAGTTGAAAAAAAAATTTTAAATTGTCGAAATCATAATTATTTTGAAGTAGAGCCAATATAAATGGTATTTCAATTAAAAACCGGTTGAGTTTTTACAAAGAAAATCAAGATTATAGCTCTAAATGTGGTGATTCCAAAATAAGGTCCAAAATCGTCTAGGACGCCTAGAAACGCCTAAAAATGAAAAAAAAAAAAAAAAGGTGAAAAAAATTTTAAATTGTCGAAATCATAATTATTTTGAAGTAGAGTCAATATAAATGGTATTTCAATTAAAAATGGTTGAGTTTTCACAGAGAAAATCAAGATTAATGCTCTAAATGTGGAGATTCCAAAATAAGGTCTAAAATCGTCTAGGACGACTAGAAACGCCTAAAAATGACAAAATAAAAAAAGTAGAAAAAAAATTTTAAATTGTCGAAATCATAATTATTTTGAGGTAGAGTCAATATAAATGGTATTCCAATTAAAAACCGGTTGAGTTTTCACAGAGAAAATCAAGATTAATGCTCTAAATGTGGTGATTCCAAAATAAGGTCCAAAATCGTCTAGGACGCCTAGAAACGCCTAAAAATGAAAAAAAAAAAAAAAAGGTGAAAAAAATTTTAAATTGTCGAAATCATAATTATTTTGAAGTAGAGTCAATATAAATGGTATTTCAAAATAAAAATGGTTGAGTTTTCACAGAGAAAATCAAGATTAATGCTCTTAATGTGGTGATTCCAAAATAAGGTCTAAAATCGTCTAGGACGACTAGAAACGCTTAAAAATTACAAAATAAAAATAGCAGAAAAAAAAATTTTAAATTGTCGAAATCATAATTATTTTGAGGTAAAGTCAATATAAATGGTATTCCAATTAAAAACCGGTTGAGTTTTCAATTAAAATTATAGAAACGCCTAAAAATGAAAAAATAAAAAAAAGTTGAAAAAAAATTATAAATTGTCCAAATCATAATTATTTTGAAGTAGAGTCAATATAAATGGTATTCCAATTAAAAACCGGTTGAGTTTTCACAGAAAAAATCAAGACTAATGCTCTTAATGTGGTGATTCCAAAATAAGGTTAAAAATCGTCTAGGACGACTAGAAACGCCTAAAAATGAAAAAATAAAAAAAGTTGAAAAAAATTATAAATTGTCCAAATCATAATTATTTTGAAGTAGAGTCAATATAAATGGTATTCCAATTAAAAATCGGTTGAGTTTTCACAGAGAAAATCAAGATTAATGCTCTTAATGTGGTGATTCCAAAATAAGGTCTAAAATCGTCTAGGACTACTAGAAACGCCTAAAAATAAAAATGAAAAAACAAAAAAAAAGGTGAAAAAAATTTTAAATTGTCGAAATCATAATTATTTTGAAGTAGAGTCAATATAAATGGTATTTCAATTAAAAATCGGTTGAGTTTTCATAGAGAAAATTAAGATTAATGCTCTTAATGTGGTGATTCCAAAATAAGGTCTAAAATCGTCTAGGACTACTAGAAACGCCTAAAAATAAAAATGAAAAAACAAAAAAAAAGGTGAAAAAAATTTTAAATTGTCGAAATCATAATTATTTTGAAGTAGAGTCAATATAAATGGTATTTCAATTAAAAATGGTTGAGTTTTCATAGAGAAAATCAAGATTAATGCTCTTAATGTGGAGATTCCAAAATAAGGTCTAAAATCGTCTAGGACGACTAGAAACGCCTAAAAATGACAAAATAAAATAAGTAGAAAAAAAAATTTTAAATTGTCGAAATCATAATTATTTTGAGGTAAAGTCAATATAAATGGTATTCCAATTAAAAACCGGTTGAGTTTTCACAGAGATAATCAAGATTAATGCTCTTAATGTGGTGATTCCAAAATAAGGTCTAAAATCGTCTAGGACGACTAGAAACGCCCAAAAATGAAAAAATAAAAAAAGTTGGAAAAAAATTTTTAATTGTCGAAATCAAGATTAATGCTCTAAATGTGGTGATTCCAAAATAAGGTCCAAAATCGTCTAGGTCGCCTTGAAACGCCTAAAAATGAAAAAACAAAAAAAAGGTGAAAAAAATTTTAAATTGTCGAAATCATAATTATTTTGAAGTAGAGTCAATATAAATGGTATTTCAATTAAAAACCGGTTGAATTTTCACAGAGAAAATCAAGATTAATGCTCTAAATATGGTGATTCCAATTAAAGGTCCAAAATCGTTTAGGACGCCTAGAAACGCCGAAAAATGAAAAAAAGTTGAAAAAAAAATTTTAAATTGTCGAAATCAAGATTAATGCTCTAAATGTGGTGATTCCAAAATAAGGTCTAAAATCGTCTAGGACGACTAGAAACGCCTAAAAATGACACAAAAAAAAAAAGTTGAAAAAAATTATAAATTGTCCAAATCATAATTATTTTGAGGTAGAGTCAATATAAATGGTATTCCAATTAAAAACCGGTTGAGTTTTTACAAAGGAAATCAAGATTATAGCTCTAAATGTGGTGATTCCAAAACAAGGTCCAAAATCGTCTAGGACGCCTTGAAACCCCTAAAAATGAAAAAACAAAAAAAAAGGTGAAAAAAATTTTAAATTGTCGAAATCATAATTATTTTGAAGTAGAGTCAATATAAATGGTATTTCAATTAAAAATGGTTGAGTTTACATAGAGAAAATCAAGATTAATGCTCTTAAAGTTGAGATTCCAAAATAAGGTCTAAAATCGTCTAGGACGACTAGAAACGCCTAAAAATGACAAAATAAAATAAGTAGAAAAAAAATTTTAAATTGTCGAAATCATAATTATTTTGAGGTAAAGTCAATATAAATGGTATTCCAATTAAAAACCGGTTGAGTTTTCACAGAGATAATCAAGATTAATGCTCTTAATGTGGTGATTCCAAAATAAGGTCCAAAATCGTCTAGGACGACTAGAAACGCCTAAAAATTAAAAAATAAAAAAAGTTGAAAAAAAATTATAAATTGTCGAAATCATAATTATTTTGAAGTAGAGTCAATATAAATGGTATTCCAATTAAAAACCGGTTGAGTTTTTACAAGGAAAATCAAGATTATTGCTCTAAATGTGGTGATTCCAAAATAAGGTCTAAAATCGTCTAGGACGACTAGAAACGCCTAAAAATGAAAAAATAAAAAAAAGTTGAAAAAAATTTTAAATTGTCGAAATCAAGATTAATGCTCTAAATGTGGTGATTCCAAAATAAGGTCTAAAATCGTCTAGGACGCCTTGAAACGTCTTCAAATGAAATAATAAAAAAAGTTGAAAAAAAATTTTAAATTGTCGAAATCATAATTATTTTGAAGTAGAGTCAATATAAATGGTATTCCAATTAAAAACCGGTTGAGTTTTCACAGAGAAAATTAAGATTAATGCTCTTAATGTGGTGATTCCAAAATAAGGTCTAAAAACGTCTAGGACTACTAGAAACGCCTAAAAATAAAATAAGAAAAAAAAAAAAAAGGTGAAAAAAAATTTTAAATTGTCGAAATCATAATTATTTTGAAGTTGAGTCAATATAAATGGTATTTCAATTAAAAATGGTTGAGTTTTCATAGTTGAGTTTTAAATTGTCGAAATCAAGATTAATGCTCTAAATGTGGTGATTCCAAAATAAGGTCCAAAATCGTCTAGGACGCCTTGAAACGTCTTCAAATGAAATAATAAAAAAAGTTGAAAAAAAATTTTAAATTGTCGAAATCATAATTATTTTGAAGTAAAGTCAATATAAATGGTATTCCAATTAAAAACCGGTTCAGTTTTCACAGAGATAATCAAGATTAATGCTCTTAATGTGTTGATTCCAAAATAAGGTCTTAAATCGTCTAGGACGACTAGAAACGCCTAAAAATGAAAAAATAAAAAAAAGTTGAAAAAAAATTTTAAATTGTCGAAATCATAATTATTTTGAAGTAGAGTCAATATGAATGGTATTTCAATTAAAAATGGTTGAGTTTTCACAGAGAAAATCAAGATTAATGCTCTAAATGTGGTGATTCCAAAATAAGGTCTAAAATCGTCTAGGACGACTAGAAACGCCTAAAAATGACAAAATAAAAATTTTAAATTGTCGAAATCATAATTATTTTGAAGTAGAGTCAATATAAATGGTATTTCAACTAAAAATGGTTGAGTTTTTACAGAGAAAATCAAGATGAATGCTCTAAATGTGGTGATTCCAAAATAATGTCTAAAATCGTCTAGGACGAATAGAAACGCCTAAAAATGACAAAATAAAATAAGTAGAAAAAAAATTTTAAATTGTCGAAACCATAATTATTTTGAAGTAAAGTCAATATAAATGGTATTCCAATTAAAAACCGGTTGAGTTTTCACAGAGAAAATCAAGACTAATGCTCTTAATGTGGTGATTCCAAAATAAGGTCTAAAATCGTCTAGGACGACTAGAAACGCCTAAAAATTAAAAAAATAAAAAAAGTTGAAAAAAAATTATAAATTGTCCAAATCATAATTATTTTGAAGTAGAGTCAATGTTAATGGTATTCCAATTAAAAACCGGTTGAGGTTTCACAGAGAAAATCAAGATTAATGCTCTAAATGTGGTGATTCCAAAATAAGGTCTACAATCGTCTAGGACGACTAGAAACGCCTAAAAATGAAATGAAAAAAAAAGTTGAAAAAAAATTTTAAATTGTCGAAATCAAGATTAATTTGCTCTAAATGTGGTGATTCCAACAAAAAAAATAAGGTCTAAAATCGTCTAGGATGACTAGAAACGCCTAAAAATGAAAAAATAAAAAAAGTAAAAAAAATTATAAATTGTCCAAATCATAATTATTTTGAAGTAGAGTCAATATAAATGGTATTCCAATTAAAAACCGGTTGAGTTTTCACAGAGAAAATCAAGATTAATGCTCTAAATGTGGTGATTCCAAAATAAGGTCTAAAATCTTCTAGGACGACTAGAAACGCCTAAAAATGAGAAAAAAATTTTAAATGTAAATCAAAATTTTTTGAAGTTATAAAAATGAATTTTAAAATTGGTTTTCCAGAAATCAAGATTAATGCTCTAAATGTGGTGATTCCAAAATAAGGTCCAAAATCGTCTAGGACGCCTAGAAACGCCTAAAAATGAAAAAAAAAAAAAAAGGTGAAAAAAATTTTAAATTGTCGAAATCATAATTATTTTGAAGTAGAGTCAAAATAAATGGTATTTCAATTAAAAATGGTTGAGTTTACACAGAGAAAATCAAGATTAATGCTCTAAATGTGGTGATTCCAAAAATAAGGTCTAAAATCGTCTAGGACGACTAGAAACGCCTAAAAATGAAAAAAATAAAAAAAAGTTGAAAAAAAAATTTTAAATTGTCGAAATCATAATTATTTTGAAGTAGAGTCAATATAAATGGTATTTCAATTAAAAATCGGTTGAGTTTTCACAGAGAAAATCAAGATTAATGCTCTAAATGTGGTGATTCCAAAATAAGGTCCAAAATCGTCTAGGACGACTAGAAACGCCTAAAAATGAAAAAAAAAAAAAAAAAGGTGAAAAAAAATTTTAAATTGTCGAAATCATAATTATTTTTAAGTAAAGTCAATATAAATGGTATTTCAAATTAAAAACCGGTTGAGTTTTCACAGAGAAAATCAAGATTAATGCTCTAAATGTGGTGATTCCAAAATAAGGTCCAAAATCGTCTAGGACGACTAGAAACGCCTAAAAATGAAAAAATAAAAAAAGTTGAAAAAAAATTTTAAATTGTCGAATATATATTTTGAAGTAAAAAATGGTATTCCAATTAAAAATGGTTGTTTTCAGAGAAAATCAAGATTAATGCTCTAAATGTGGTGATTCCAAAATAAGGTCTAAAATCGTCTAGGACGACTAGAAACGCCTAAAAATGACAAAAATAAAAAAGTTGAAAAAAAATTTTAAATTGTCGAAATCATAATTATTTTGAAGTAGAGTCAATATAAATGGTATTCCAATTAAAAACCGGTTGAGTTTTCACAGAGAAAATCAAGATTAATGCTCTAAACGTGGTGATTCCAAAATAAGGTCTAAAATCGTCTAGGACGACTAGAAACGCCTAAAAATGAAAAAATAAAAAAAGTTGAAAAAAAAATTTTAAATTGTCGAAATCAAGATTAAGGCTCTAAATGTGGTGATTTCAAAATAAAGTCCAAAATCGTCTAGGACGCCTTGAAACGCCGAAAAATGAAATAAAAAAAAAGTTGAAAAAAAATTTTAAATTGTCGAAATCATAATTATTTTGAAGTAGAGTCAATATAAATGGTATTTCAATTAAAAACCGGTTGAGTTTTCACAGAGAAAATCAAGATTAATGCTCTAAATATGGTGATTCCAAATTAAGGTCCAAAATCGTCTAGGACGCATAAAAACGCCTAAAAATGAAAAAAACAAAAAAAAAAGTGAAAAAAAATTTTAAATTGTCGAAATCATAATTATTTTGAAGTAGAGTCAATATAAATGGTATTTCAATTAAAAATCGGTTGAGTTTTCACAGAGAAAATCAAGATTAATGCTCTAAATGTGGAGATTCCAAAATAAGGTCTAAAATCGTCTAGGACGACTAGAAACGCCTAAAAATGAAAAAATAAAAAAAGTTGAAAAAAAAAATTTTAAATTGTCGAAATCAAGATTAATGCTCTAAATATGCTGATTCCAAATTAAGGTCCAAAATCGTCTAGGACGCCTAGAAACGCCAAAAAATGAAAAAACAAAAAAAAGGTGAAAAAAATTTTAAATTGTCGAAATCGTAATTATTTTGAAGTAGAGTCAATATAAATGGTATTTCAATTAAAAATGGTTGAGTTTTCACAGAGAAAATCAAGATTAATGCTCTTAATGTGGTGTTTCCAAAATAAGGTCTAAAATCGTCTAGGACGACTAGAAACGCCTAAAAATGACAAAATAAAAAAAGTAGAAAAAAAATTTTAAATTGTCCAAATCATAATTATTTTGAAGTAGAGTCAATATAAATGGTATTCCAATTAAAAACCGGTTGAGTTTTCACAGAGAAAATCAAGATTAATGCTCTAAATGTGGTGATTCCAAAAGTAAGGTCTAAAATCGTCTAGGACGACTAGAAACGCCTAAAAATGAAAAAAAAAAAAAAGTTGAAAAAAATTTTTAAATTGTCGAAATCAAGATTAATGCTCTAAATGTGGTGATTCCAAAATAAGGTTTAAAATCGTCTAGGACGACTAGAAACGCCTAAAAATTAAAAAATAAAATAAGTTGAAAAAAATTATAAATTGTCCAAATCATAATTATTTTGAAGTAGAGTCAATATAAATGGTATTCCAATTAAAAACCGGTTGAGTTTTCACAGAGAAAATCAAGATTAATGCTCTAAATGTGGTGATTCCAAAATAAGGTCCAAAATCGTCTAGGACGCCTTGAAACGCCTAAAAATGAAAAAAAATAAAAAAAGTTGAAAAAAAATTTTAAAGTGTCGAAATCATAATTATTTTGAAGTAGAGTCAATATAAATGGTATTTCAATTAAAAACCGGTTGAGTTTTCACAGAGAAAATCAAGATTAATGCTCTAAATATGGTGATTGCAAATGAAGGTCCAAAATCGTCTAGGACGCCTAGAAACGCCTAAAAATGAAAAAATAAAAAAAAGGTGAAAAAAATTTTAAATTGTCGAAATCATAATTATTTTGAAGTAGAGTCAATATAAATGGTATTTCAATTAAAAACCGGTTGAGTTTTCACAAAGAAAATCAAGATTAAATGTGGTTCTAAATGTGGTGATTCCAAAATAAGGTCCAAAATCGTCTAGAACGCCGACTAGAAACGCCTAAAAATGAAAAAAATAAAAAAAGTTGAAAAAAAATATAAATTGTCGAAATCATAATTATTTTTAAAGTAGAGTCAATATAAATGGTATTCCAATTAAAAACCGGTTGAGTTTTCACAGAGAAAATCAAGATTAATGCTCTAAATATGGTGATTCCAAAAAAAGGTCCAAAATATCTAGGACGACTAAGAAACGCCTAAAAATGAAAAAAAAAAAAAAAAGGTGAAAAAAAATTTTAAATTGTCGAAATCATAATTATTTTGAAGTAGAGTCAATATAAATGGTATTTCAATTAAAAACTGGTTGAGTTTTTACAGAGAAAATCAAGATTAATGCTCTAAATGTGGTGATTCCAAAATAATGTCTAAAATCGTCTAGGACGACTAGAAACGCCTAAAAATGACAAAAATAAAAAAAGTAGAAAAAAAATTTAAAATTGTCGAAACCATAATTATTTTGAAGTAAAGTCAAAATAAATGGTATTCCAATTAAAAACCGGTTGAGTTTTCACAGAGATAATCAAGATTAATGCTCTAAATGTGGTGATTCCAAAATAAGGTCTAAAATCGTCTAGGACGACTAGAAACGCCTAAAAATGAAAAAAATAAAAAAGTTGAAAAAAAATTTTAAATTGTCGAAATCATAATTATTTTGAAGTAGAGTAATATGAATGGTATTTCAATTAAAAACTGGTTGAGTTTTCACAGAGAAAATCAAGATTAATGCTCTAAATGTGGTGATTCCAAAATAAGGTCTAAAATCGTCTAGGACGACTAGAAACGCCTAAAAATGAAAAAATAAAAAAAAGGTGAAAAAATTTTAAATTGTCGAAATCATAATTATTTTGAAGTAGAGTCAATATAAATGGTATTTCAATTAAAAATCGGTTGAGTTTTCACAGAGAAAATCAAGATTAATGCTCTAAATGTGGTGATTCCAAAATAAGGTCCAAAATCGTCTAGGACGCCAAAAAAAAAAAAATAGGTCTAAAATCGTCTAGGACGACTAGAAACGCCTAAAAAATAAAAAAATAAAAAAAAAGTTGAAAAAAAATTTTAAATTGTCGAAATCATAATTATTTTGAAGTAGAGTCAATATAAATGGTATTCCAATTAAAAACCGGTTGAGTTTTCACAGAGAAAATCAAGATTAATGCTCTAAATATGGTGATTCCAAAATAAGGTCTAAAATCGTCTAGGACGCCTAGAAACGCCTAAAAATGAAAACCAAAAAAAAAAAAAAGGTGAAAAAAAAATTTTAAATTGTCGAAATCATAATTATTTTGAAGTAGAGTCAATATAAATGGTATTTCAATTAAAAACCGGTTGAGTTTTCACAGAGAAAATCAAGATTAATGCTCTAAATGTGGTGATTCCAAAATAAGGTCTAAAATCGTCTAGGACGACTAGAAACGCCTAAAAATGAACAAAATAAAAAAAAAGGTAAAAAAAAAATTTTAAATTGTCGAAATCATAATTATTTTGAAGTAGAGTCAATATAAATGGTATTCCAATTAAAAAA
>JAECXC010002884.1:0-238641 GCA_018152125.1 Drosophila dunni
ATCATTCTTTACAATCAAAAATATATAACAAAAGTAATATTAAAAATAATTGCCTTCATGGCAGTTTAATTAGTATCAAATCACAAAAAATTAATCCAAAATCCATTGGTTTTTTTTTTAAAATGTCAATTTGTCGACCGTTCCTGGCTTTAAGGAAGCTCGCCTAGAGTTGGCGATTAGTCCAGCTTTGCTGAACATTCGCTCACTTTCAGCGGATGTTGCCGGAATACAAAAATACTTTTTTGCTGGCGTTTGAAGAGCTACGTTGTTGTTGGCGTTCTGAAAAATGTATACTCATGAATATAACAATATTAATTTGTGCATTAGTGCAATAATTACGTTCCAATAAATTAGAGGATCCTGATTCTCATCCAAAATTCGACTCGAGTAGTAATTCCTCAGGTTAACAATTGTGTCAGCTCTGTCATTTTGGATTTTTTGGTCTATGTTTTTTTTGACCCGTTGAAAAAAAGGCTGGCTGGAGTTCAATGGAACTGGGGATATATCCCTTGGTCGATGCATTAACTTATTTAAAAGTGTCACTTCGTTTTCCAATAATTTCGCCGCTTCACTTGTATGGAATGGTGTGGAAAACCCTTCTTTTTTGAACCGCGGATCTAGAAGCGTTCCCATCCGAGCTGGTGTACGGAACTCATTATCTTCCAGTAGTGCCCTTATCTTATATACCAAGTGTGCACGCATTTCACGACCTTCATCTGTCAGCAGTGTATTTTTAAGACACTCGATTTTGTCCAAGAGCTCGCAGACTAGAGGGATCATTAGTGAAATTGTTACAGCATTAGTAGAGCACGATTTTTTGGTTGCAACATCGAATGGCTGTAATAGACTTACGATGTCTTGCACAGCGTCGATTTCCTCTGCAGTTAAGGGGCTGGTGCTTTTGCCGTGCTTAAAAGAACCTTTGCAAGGGCGTCTTTCGTTGCCAGAATCCGCTCTAGCATTGCAAGAGCACTATTCCATCTAGTGGGCAATCCTTGCTTTAGACTGTAGATCTTGGCCGCTGGCAATTGCGCTTCCCGAAACTTAGCGTATGTAATGTTGATATGCTTAATGAAAGTTACAATTCTTTTGCATTTTGCAACTATTATTTGCACACTGTCTAAGCCGAGGCAATCCTTCACTATCAGGTTCAGTGTGTGCGCAAAACAAGGCAAATTTCTTTTCTTTATAATTTCACACATCTTAATCATTGTTCTATCATTATCAGTGACTATGGCTGCAACTTTATTGAATATATGCCACTCGTTCAAAACACTTGTTAGTGAGTCTGCAATATTTTGTGCACTGTGATTGGTATCATCATGTAACGTGTTGGTCGACAGCACAGCAGAACGCAATATGAACTGTTGGTAGGACTCACTTGCCAAAGATGTCCACATGTCAGTCGTGATGGCCACACTTTCCATTGAGTCCAGCATATTCATCAATGCGGCCTTCATTGAAACATACTTGTTCTCAATTTGAACTTTCTTTAAAGTGGTTCTAGACGGCAACTCGTAGTGTAGGTCAAGCACTCGACAGAATTTGCGAAAGCTTTCTTCGTCTACCAGGCTAAACGGCTGCATACTAGTTGCCACAAACTCTGATAATGCGTCGTCAATTTTAGCTCTGCGTTGTGAATTTGCCTCGTACTTTTTGTTGGTGAAGGGAAGAATGCTTCCAGATTTTGCAGGAACTTCCGCCTCGCGCACCGTGGGATGCATGCGGGCTAGGTGGTTCTGCAGATTTGTGGTGTTTCCACTAGTCTTACAGACATTCCCGCACTTTCGACACACCGCCCTTTTTCCATCCTTTGCATTTGCCAAACTTTCGATTTTTTGGCAGTTCCCGCGTTTTTAATTTCCTCTTCGGAATCGCGGTAGTCATTGAGCGCTGCGCCTAAAATTACATGCAACAATTATATCTTTCAATTACTAAATTTCTATTGTACTTACGTTATTGGTTAACAAATTGGTCCATCTTACACTTTTTGATGTATAAAATAAAACTTGCATTGGTATTTTCATAATTAAATAAAAATGCAACTTACCCAGCCAACGGCAACGCAAAGTGTGACCAGTTTTTCGATATATCGATATTAAGAAAATCGAATCGATATAATTCCAAATTTCGAAAATAACGATAATATCGTTTCTCTTTTGATTCTGACATTATTGCATTTTCAGATACTTGGCTTAATTCTAGCATATCTGATAATGAAATAATGTCATCAAATTACAATTTATTTAGGCGCCATCGTCCCAATTGAAGTGGTGGCGGAGTCCTTATTTCAGTAAAATCCTGCCTTAATACTGAAATAATAGATGTTTCACCACTGGACGAAATTGAAATTGTTGCTGTAAAAGTTTCTTTTCGTCATTTGCTCTTTATGTAACTTGTTCCAATATTCCGCCATCGTCTGAAATGTCGATTTATTGCCACATTTCAATTTGATTAAAAAAACACTTAGTCACATTCGTGATTGTGATTTCTTTGTGACACTTGGTGATTTTAACTTACAAAACGTTTCCTGGACGTTATTCGAACAGTTTAATTACATATCCACACCTAATAATGACGTTTTAGATAGTTTGATTGATCTTCCTGTTTTTTAAATCAATCATATATCGAATCGTTTAAACAGAATGCTGGATCTCATCTTTGTTAATGTGCCGTTGTCACTAAATCTTCTGCTATAGTTGTACCTGAAGATTATTTTCATCCTTCTATTGAAATATTCTTGTCTATTCCTAACTTAACCAATTCAGCTCCTTCTTTCTCTTCAAAAACGGGCCGTTGCTTCCGCATTATTCTTTGCTAAATCAACTAATTCTTGCTACCGACGGGTCTATACTATACATCACGAATGATATTAACATAGCTGTTGAGTATTTTTACAATATTTTAAACTCAAACTTTGATGCCTGCATCCATGTTGTGTTGTAAAGTCCGTTTTATGTAAACCACCTTGGTTTTCACCAAGACTATCCAACTTAAAAAACAAAAAATCAAAATATTTTAAAAAGTTTAAGCAGACAGGTTCTAGCTTAGACTTTTTAAATTTATTCTAAAGTAAAAGCTGTCTTTCCCCTTCTCAATTCTCAATGCTATGAAAGTTATCTCGTTAGTTGCAAGAATCAATTTGCGCGTGATCCTAAACAATTCTATATCTTTGTTAAATCTAAATGTAAATCTAGTACATTACCCTATTCTTTCTATTTCAATTCCAGTAAAGTAAGTGAGGTCGCGGCTACTTCCGATCTCTTTGCTAATTTGCTTCTGTTTTTCCATAACTAAATCTATTTAATCTTTCTTTAGAATCGTCTGTCTTTCCTACCTTATTTAAAGAATATTACATTATCCCACTGCAAAAAATAGGGTGCAAGTCGGATATATCCAACTACAGGGGAATTGCGAAGTTGTCCGCAATCTCTAAGCTCTTCGAAAGATAATTACTTCGACTTTGCAAATTCTCTCCAAGTCAATTACCTCCCCTGCCCAACACAGATTCGTTAAGAGTCGCTCGAATTTGACCAATCTGTTAGAATTTACATCTTTTATAAATGAGGCATTCCTTAATAGATTGCAAACGGATATCATCTATACTGACTTTAGCAAAGCATTTGTCTCTGTGAATCTTACCGTCATCTATACTGACTTTAGTAAAGCATTTGCCTCTATGAATCTTAACCTCCTTTTGCATAAACTTAGTATTTTGGGCTTTCCACCCTCTTTTCTTCTATGGATATCTTCATATCTAAGTGGTAGGACCCAAAGGGTTATGCTTAGATCAGCCAACTCTAAATCTGTTTTTCTTACTTCTGGAGTTCCCCATCATATCTCCACAATTGTTAACAAAGCCAAGGGCATTCTTGGATTTGTTAAACGCTGGTCTAAGGAATGTAATGATCCCTTCGCCACTAAACTTCTTTACACATCCCTTATTCGGCCCATTCTTGAATATTGTTCATGTGTCTTGTCTCCTCAACATGCTCATATTAAAGATTTAATTGAGTCGGTGCAGACGCAGTTTTGACTCTTCGCACTTCGTGGACTCAATTGGCACCCTAACCTTTGTCTTTCATCCTACACCAACAGGCTCTTGCTCATCGATCTTCCGTCCCTTATTAATCGTATGAGAGTCTTTGGAGTTATTTTTCTTCACAAACTTATAGTTGGCAATATCTGCTCCCCATCCCTCTTAGAACGCCTTAATTTTAATATTCCATCCAGGTACTACATCCCTTTATTTCTTCCTAAATACGCTTTGCACAATTGTTTACATCTCTCTCTCTCTTTCCCATTTTAAAGCTTCACTTTTCAGCCAACTCCGTTAAATCTCTGATTTCCATGGGCAGTATGTTTGGAATCTCTGCCATTCATGCGTCCCTTTAAATCAGAGAACTTTCGTGATAGTTTTGGCATGCATTCTTTATTGATCTGATTGGGTTTTTCCCAATCCTTGCAACAAATGTTGGATCAATTTCATTACTTTTATCCTCAGATTAACTATTAATTATTAACTATTAATTAAATTATCTATTTGATTAACTAAATTTTGTTAAACCCGTGAAACATAAAGCAAGACTTGTAGCGCGTGGATTTACATAGGAGTATTTAATCGACTATGACGAAACATTTGCTCCTGTGGTTAGAATTTCCAGTTTTAGACTAATAATGTCTTTTTCAAACCAATTTAGCTTGAGAGTACATCATAAGGATGTGAAAACTGCCTTTTTGAATGGCCACTTAAAGGAGGAAATATATATGAGAGTTCCTCAGGGGCTGCCGTGCAAGAGCAGCCACGTATGTAAATTGAATAAAGCAATTTATGGTATCATGCAGGCGGCTAGATGTTGGTTTGATGGTTTTGAAAAGGCCTTAAATGATACGGGTTTTAAAAATTCACCAGTTGATAGATGCATATATATTCTTGATAGAAATGATATTTTAAAAATACATATGTTTTGCATTATGTATACAGAACAGATAATCAAATGGAACTTAGTCAATCAGCTTATATGAAAAATGTTCTACTGAAATTCAATATGGACGAATGTAATCCTGTCAAATATCCACTTCCAGCAAAACTTAATTTTGAGTTGTTAAACTCAGATGAAAAGAATGATAGTCCTTGCCAGAGTTTAATTGAATGTCCTATGTATGTCATGCTATGTACAAGACCAGATCTGAGTATACCTGTGAATTTATTAAGTCGATATAGTCAAAAGAATAATAAAGAGCTTTGGCTTTGTTTATAAAGAGTATTAAGACATTCAAAAGGAACTATAGACATAAAATAAACATTCACAAAAAAAGAAAATATGACGACTTCTTTGTTGGATTTGTAGACTCAGATAGGGGTGGAAGTCAACTAGACAGGAAAAGTACGACAGGGTATTTGTTCAAAATGTTCGAAACAAATCTAGTTTGCTGGAGTACTAGAAACAGTGTTGCCAGCATGTCCTTTTTCCGGACAGATCTGTCCTTTTTTATATTGTAATTGCCGGAAAAATTTTGAAACGTCCCCTGTCCGGAAAAAATGCCTTTTATATTGTATTTTATCCTTCTTTGATTATTTTAAATTGCTTGCACAATTTGTTAATTAAAACTAGGTGGCATCGCATTTATATTGATTTTCTTGTTTCGATAAACATCATGCAATCATGTTTTCTGAACATGTAATCAAAATCAAGCATATCAAATATCTGTATTTAACGCTTAAAAGTTTCAAGATGCCAAAAAAAACTAATAAACAGAACTTTCGCGAATCGTGGTTAAGTGAACCTGGGTTAAAGAATTGGATGGGCGGGGATCGTAAAGATTCTGATAAGTCGTACTGCAAATACTGCAAGTGCAGTATAAATCCAAAAATTGACCAGAACCGCGCAATATTCAATGGCAGCATCATCAACAGAAGCCGAATACATGGCACTGTTTGAAGCTGTCAGAGAAGCTTTGTGGTTAAAATCTTTATAAGAAAGCTTGAACATTAAACTAGATCAGCCAATAAAAATCTTAGAGGACAATCAGGGCTGCATTAGTATAGCAAATAACCCCTCTTGCCACAGACGCTCTGAACATATAGATATAAAGTTTAATTTTTCCCGTGAATAAGTTGGAAATAAACTAATAAAGATTGAGTATATTTCCACAGATCACCAACTTGCGGATATACTGACAAAACCGGTGCCAGCCCCACGTTTTGAACAACTTAGACGAAAGCTGGGTCTAAGCGATTGCTGGATATCATTGTCACAATTTACCCTAATATAAACTGATTCTGAATTTAACTAAATACATTTTTTTAAGTCGAAATAATAAGAAAAACAAATGGCTTGGTAAGGCCTCGATAAGGTCTCGAGTGAACAATGCTCAAAATGAGTTGAGTGAACTCGAATGCAAAGCAGAACAAGTTTGAGGGAGTGAGTGCGCTAGCGTCGGACTCAGAGGCACATCGTTCAAACGAAAAACAATGAATTGAATGAGTGGGAATGCGACAAAATTTGCGTGTTGGACTCGAATGCATATAAATGCTTAAGCGGTCACTGAGCGTTTTTGTGTGCTCGAAATGAGCAGAGACAACGAAGAGAGAAAAACGCAAAATTCTTTGTAATTATTGTTTTTATACCCTTGCAGAGGGTATATTGTGTTTGTCACGAAGAAGGCGTTTCCGACCACATAAAGTATATTTATTCTTGATCAACATCAACAGCCGAGTCGATATAGCCATGTCCGTCTGTTTGTCCGTCTGTCCGTCTGTTTCTATGCGAACTAGTCTCTCAGTTTAAAAGCTATTTTAATGAAACTTGGTACAGATGTGTACTCTCTGCACGCAGATCATTTGTAAAAATCGGACAGATCGGACCACTATATCATATAGCTCCCATACTATATCATAAATTTCATCCAAATCGGACTACTGTATCATATAGCTCCCATAGGAACAATCGGTTGAAATGCTTAGTATGAAAATTTTCGGTGTCTATTGTCCGATTTCAACGAAATTCACGGAGAATCCATTTCTAATCGAGTTCCAACTGTTGACCAAATTTCATCTAAATTTTTTATCATATCACCATAGAAATAATTTTTGATTGAAACCAAATTAACGCAATATTCATGACTGCAAGGGTATTTATTCTTCGCCGAGCCGAAGATAACCGTTTTTTCTTGTGTTGGTTATTTTGGTTTTTCCACTTTTGGTTGGTTATTTTGGTTTTTCCAACACGATTTTAGACCTTATTTTATATTTGTTTTTATATATTTGCATTGTAATTTATACATTAACTTATACATTTATAAATTGTTTTGTAAAAACATAATTTTATTTAATTTTTCTGGGATTGTTGCTATAACAACGTTTCTCGGTTACGGGCGCTTGAAAACGTCCTTTCCGAAGCCACGCTGCTTGCTGGAACGCAGAATACTTTCCAGAATACTTCTTGCGCTCTCGTTGCGAGCATAACCGAAAAATTTCATACTCTCTCGCTCTCGCTCTGAGCAAGAGACTTTTGCTGTCTTCATTTATGTTTTCTGTTGAGCTCTTTTTGTTGACCTCTTTGTATGTCGCTCTTTCAGTGAGCAGTGCGTAAAGAGCGGAACGAGAAACGCTCGCACAATGAGACTCAGCAGAAGACCGATTGACCGAAAAACTCAAAGCAAACGGTCTTCAAATTTATTTTCGTTGTTGTAAAGACGAAATAATATAATTTGTTTACCAAAACAATTTAAATTTACATTTATTAAATTTAAAACTATATTTAGTTAATAAGAGTTTTAACTATATTATATATATATTATATATTTTTATATATTATGTGTTAAGCTTAATAACTAGTAAGGCGTTCAAATTTTCTGCGCTAATCGAACTTCTTCGTTCACTTAATATGAAGTGTAGGGCTGAGAATGCCCGTTCGACGGAAACTTGTGTTGCTGATGTAGCCAGCACAACCTGCGCCAGTACACTTATGTGACGTGACTTAAGTTGCAATTCATTGAAAAATTCCAATACATTTGAATTTAATGGCAAGCGACCATATCGCTGCCAACAATGCTTCATTTTCTAACAATTTGCTTTCTCTTATTTTTATCTGTGCCGATAGTTTTTTTTGTTTTTATCAAACTATGGCCGTTTTGGCATTTCAATTTTAGTTCAATCCATACTACGAAAAACTCACTATAAACAAAATTTTTGTCTTGCAGCTTTAGGGTTGCCTGGTATGTATCACTGAAAGCGTCAATGTACGTCTGCATCCAATCCCAATCGGCATCTACACAAATACAAGACTGCGTAGCAAGGAAATCTTTTAAGTCCAATTATTTTTTTAACATTAAATAGGTTGAATTCCACCTGGTAACAACGTCGAGCGATGGTATGTTTTTTTCTTCTCAATTAAGATACGCCTGCATTGATTTTATAAATAAACATTTTATAAATATAAAATGTATACTAATCGTTACTTACCTAGATGTTTCTGTGCGCAGCGATTTGCATAACGTACGACAGGAACTTATTTCATAGATCTCCTTTGTCTTGTTCACATCGAATACGCACAGTTGCAGAGTGTGTGCTTCACATCTCACAAGGTGTATATTAGCTAGTTCAATATTATCTAGTTTATTCAGAACTTTCTCACTTTTTGTGTTATCTTCAAAAAGGGACTCCTCTGTGGCATCATTTAACAGATGTAATGCTCTGTGCATGAATATGAAAACTCTTTAAAAAATCACATATTAAATTTTGTATGTCGTTACATTTTTACCTGTCGATTTGATATAGTGATATTCCACAGTCATCTAAGGTTTCTAGAATTTTGTTCTTCATATACATTCCAGTGTGCGATTCCACGAGCTCAATCATGCCTAAAGTCTCTACAATTATCTCGGTTTTAGCCGGGCTTGCGTGGACCATTTGAAAATTTATTCCTAGAATGGCTTCATCCATTCTGGTGGCAACGCCAATTTTCAGCGACACTAGCTTTCCCTTCACGACAGCACTTATATTATCTTTAACAGACTGTTCTTTGACTGACACAAATTCATAATATTTTGAGATGTTACAGGGTTCATGCCAAGTGCATTATATATTGGATCCATTATTTCTTTGAACCCTTCACTGTCTAGAAATATAAATGGTTTCCCGTCCGTGGTTACTATTTTAATCTAAGAAGAAACAATTGTATCTTCACTCGTTTGATACGATAATCTTAATTTTTCGTCACTTTGGGTTAATTTTAAATCTCCAGAATTGTTCCACTCATTGAAAATGTCCATATGTTTTGTTGTAAAATGCCGTTTTAAGTTTGTTGAATGATTTCCGGACAATTTAATACGCAAACACTACAAATTGACTTATTCTCTTGCAAATTAAATTTAAAGAATATGTGCACTTTTTTATTTAAGTCTCTTCCCATTTTGCACAACAAATTTTTCACACTTCACGCACTCAATTCACGATCGCAATTAATATACAATGTATTACGTCTGCAAAACAGACGCTTACCGATTTGCTTACCTATGCGAGTGAATGTATACCAATACATGCGCAAAAGACTTTTTGCTTCACTAAACACGACGAATCGGTCTTGGAACAACCAGAACAAAACAGAATAAAAAAAACGGTTTCGATCCGAGCGCGAGCGAGCTCATCAGTGTTGCCAACTTTTGATGAGCGAAAAAAGCTGTTTTTAGTGGGAAGAACCAAAAAAAAAAGCTGAAAATGTGGGGAAAAAAGCTGATGTTCTAGGCCTTCTTTTAAGGGTTTTTTTCTGTGACATTAGTAGAATTGCTTTGAAAACATTTGTTGACTTTTTGCATCTCGCCAAGTACTGGTTTTAAAAATAGCATATACAAGCGAATGGTGTTGTCGTACATATAGCTTAACAATTGTGCCTTTAGACATTTCTCGTCCTGTGCTGCCATATTAAAATGAAGTTTTAGTTCATTCCACTGTTCCAAAATTCGGGTGACTGCCAATTCAATCGAAAGCCATCTCGTGTCAGCTACTTTTGGGATTTTCAGTGGAGTCTTAAAAAATTTAAAATGAATTAGTTAGGAAAAATCTTTACACGATTTTAACACACATATAAAAATGTAAGTTAGTATTAAAACAGACAATTTAACAGATATTACGAACAGATGTTTCAGAAAACACCTTTTAACACAAACCTCATCATCATTAATGCACATATAAATTTCTTTATATTTTTGTTGCCTTATTGTACTTTTAGAAAACCAATTGTGGGTCTCATAAACTAAAAACTCTACCTTATCCGGCAAACTATATTTACAAGCGTGGCTAACTGCCAGCTGCACAGAGTGGCATTTAATTAAAACAAGAAAGAAAAGTACAGTCGAGCACGCCCGACCGTAAAATACTCTCTGCATTTTAATCCCGATTAAATTATTAAAATCGGCATCGAGATATTACAATGTGCAGTACTTCCATTAAAACACCTTGAAACAAAAACAATCTAAGCAAAATCAAACATCTGTTTGTATGCGAATACACATACGTTTGACATTATATGTATGTATGTGTGTATTCGGCGCAGCCAGCGTCTGCGGTTAGCGCTGCCGCCACACAAGCAGAGAAAACGTTCGATCACGCTTGCATGTTTCTGTCTCGCTTGCACTCAGTAGTGATATTGCGTTTAATGATCAATATTGTAACACTTCTAGATTTCTTGTTTTTAGTCCGATTTCAATGAGTCTTTGTAGGATAGTTTGATATAGTTAGCCCCCACTTGAATTATACAATTACAATGCTATGCTATATGAACAAATGACTAAAAACGGAACGAAAGTTGAGAATTATTTTTATGTATTGTGGGAAGGGGAAAGGGGCGTGCCTGTCCAAAATTTTGAATGCCAATACATTTTCGCTGTCGCTAGGAATGCTCCATACCTAAATTGGTGATCCCAGGTGCCATAGTTACTAAGATATTCGCCGAAAACACCGATTTTTTCCGAGGTGTGTCTAGTTTTTTGCTCTTTGTGGGCGAATGGGGCGTGGCATCGAAAAAAAAAAGATTCTTGTATTGACTGACTAAATATGTGGTCGATTGACACCAAGTTTGAACTTGTAGTTCTTACCATCTCTGAAATCTGTTTGTTCATACGGACGGACGGACATGGCTATATCGACTCGGCTTGTGATGCTGATCAAGAATATATATACTTTATGGGGTCGGCCACGCCTCCTTCTGCCTGTTACATACTTTGCACAAACCCAATATACTCTTGCAGAGAGTATAACAAGGGACGGAGCGTGTTTTTTAAGTTCAGTGTTTAGATCCAACCATTACACTCGCATTGTCTGTACCAATTCCTATTAAATTTTGTATGTCTAATTTATTTCGAATCAACTCATTTCTGACTCCGTCTGCTATTGTCGATGCGTTACCATTTTCTATGGAGACGATTCCCAAAAATGTGGACACAATACGCTGCTGCTGCACAGAAAGATAGTTAATTGCGATTCCTACAACAAATGTATACAATGTACAAACATAAATGCAAGGCCAAACAAATTTACATAATTAAATGTATATAATTAAAGCAAACCATTAATATTTAAATTTTATTAAATAATAACTCACCAAGAAGTTTGACGAAGCCTATATCAGTTGACTCGTCTATTAAAAGGCTATATTTTGCATCGCCAATATCAGAGCGAAGCTCATCATAAAAATTTGGCGCCAAAACATTTCTTATAATGCTTGAGCATTTTGTTCTGTGTAACCTCAAAGAATTCCCTGCGTCGGCATGAAAATGTTTCACACACAAACTACTCAAGTGGTCAATTGGCGAAACCGCTGTGTGTTGAGCAACAAATAAACAAAGAGCCGCCTCCTGCTCCTTCGTTTTTGTTGTGACTTCAGAAAAAGATATTTTGTTTTTTGCTTAAAACCTCGCTCAGCACTTTGATGCTTTCTGGTTGCGGCGTGCGCACGCAAGTCACTAAATTTGGCAGTTATACTGCCTTTGCAATAACTGCAATAGACTCTTGTGGAATCATTTATGTCTTTCCGCTGCCAGCTTTTAAATTCCTCACTGTTAAGCCACACATCACGACATTTTTGCTTATAATCTTTTGGCATTGTCACTCACTTTCAGCTTTTACACACACGATTAATAATATGCAAAAATTTGTTATCGCAATCGAACTCTAAACGAGAGTTATATCGAATCGTTTACAAGTTCAATTGAACGAACTAGTTTAATCATAATCAGTACTGAACAATTCTTGATCCACATTGTTCCACAATGAACAACAACAGTGTTAAGTTAACACTGGATAAACCGAAAAAAATGATAGATTGTTCAGTAGATAAAAAAAGCGGAAAGAAAGCAATTCATATTTAAAACAAGTAGGAAAGGCTACAGTCGATCGAGCCGACTGTAAAAGACCCCGTACTCCCATAATAATGCGCATTTGTATTTAATTTGAATTAAAATTTTATAACGAAATTTAAAAATTAAAATTTATATGTATATTTTAAATTGATATTTAAAAAAAATTAAATTAGCAATTCTCATTGCCAGCATTCGAACCCACGACCCTCAGGCAACGATTTCACATCGCGCCGTAACTCTACCATTCGCACCACGCGCTACTTTCAAGCATGTTCCGCTTATTCGCATTTACATGTTATACATACAAGTACACACTCATTTGAAATTATGTGTATGCACATATGTATGTATGCGTGCCTAGCACTGGTCGGCACGGCGGCGTCGCAACGTCGCAGCGACGCAGCGTCTGCGAGCAGACATTATAAATTACATAAACTTTCTAAGCTAATAACTTTTTTGTTAATTGACGGATTTTAACGGCGCTTGGAATATAGTTTGATATGATATTCCTCTCTTCGAATGATTAATTATAAACACTGTACTATTTGACTAAATGCCTAAATCATGCAAATTTTGAGCTTGAAATTTTGAAAGTTTTTTAGCTTTTATGAGAAAAGGGGGCGTGGCGGGCCAAAATTTCTAGCAACCAGAAATGGTCTTCCTAAGTGCCATAGTTACTGAGTTATTGGCCTAAAACTACATTTTTTTTCGAGGTGTGTCTGGTTTTTTGCTAATTGCGGGGGCGGTGAGGGGCGTGGCAAAAATTTGAAATAAACTTAACCTGCGTTAGATAATAACGGACTTTCATTATAAATTTGGTGGCTCTAGCTTTTGTAGTTTAAAAGATCCAGGTGTTCATACGGACGGACGGACAGACAGACGGACATGGCTATATCGACTCGGCTGTTGATGCTGATCAAGAATATATATACTTTATGGGGTCGGCCACGCCTCCTTCTGCCTGTTACGCACATTTCGCTTCTGACAAACCTAATAGACCCCTCTACTCTTTTTTAGAGTACGGGGTTTAAAAAGCCAGAATTCCCGCTGCCCGCTGTTTTGGAATTTTTCACGCCACAGCTACCCCCTCCTCAGTGACCAGGTCGGGAGCGAAATTAACTTTACGAGGCTTTTCGTAAGTGCGCAGAACTTTCGGTTGGCTGGAGTCGTTGCCAGGTTCTAACTCCTTTAGAACAAACGTATGCTTGAGACGCTCTGTTGAAACTGCAATTTCTTTGCCATTAATGTTAATAACAAATACTCGGTCTGTTGATCGTTTAACCACTTCGTATGGGCCAGTGTAAGGTGGCTCTAATGGTTGTCGAACTGCATCTGTCCTCAGCATTACGTGCGAGCAGTCATTCATATGCTTGAGAACAAACATACTTTTGCTAGAACTTCTGTGACCTCTCGAAACTTTTCGATGAAGTTCTTCGGCTGAATCGGTTTTGATAGATCATCGTAGAATTCATTGGGAAGTCGAACGTGGCTTCCGTACAACATTTCCGCTGCAGAAGTACCTAAATCGTCCTTGTAGCACGTCCTAAGGCCAAGCAGTACTGTCGGGATAAGATCGATCCAGGGTGTTTGTGGGTGGCACATGAGAGCTGCTTTAAATTTGCGGTGCCATCGCTCAATCATACCGTTTGACTGGGGGTGGTAAGCTGTTGTATGTATACGCTTGCTACCCACCAAATCACTTAGAGCTCCAAACAGAGCAGATTCAAACTGAGACCCTTGATCGGTGGTGATAGTCTGTGGGCACCCGAAGCGCGTGATCCAATGTGTCCAAAACATCGATGCTACAGTTTCTGCTGACATTTCTTTGAGAGGAATCGCTTCGGGCCATCTTGAAAATCTGTCGATCACAGTGAGGCAGTAGCGGTAGTTGTCAACCCAGAGCATAATGACTATGTCCAAGTGTACATGGTCGAATCGATTGTCAGGCATTTCATATTTTTGGCTCTTTGGCAGGATAAACAATTCCGAGCCCACGATGTAATATCCTTTATCATCTCAGGCCAGACATATTTTCGGCAGATTTGTCGCATAGTCGATCTTCCACTGGGATGAGACAATCCGTGTACCGAAGCGAATACGTCATATCGAAGAACCTGTGGAATATAAAGTCGCTTTGGGTCGCCATTAGTGTCACAATAAATACTTATGTTATTGTCAAATTGAACACGTTCTAGGCGGAGGAGAAGGCGGAGACTAACACATCATTCTGCAGAAGCTCGACTAATTCGGGGTCTTCCTTCTGTACGTCTAGAATTTTCGATAATGGCATTGTACTTGGCATCGTTATGGCATTTACTCTGGATAACGCATCTGCCACTGTATTGTCGGATCCTGTAACATGCAATATGTTGGTGGAGAATTGTGATATGTAGTCGAGGTGGCGAAGTTGTAGAGGTGATGCTTTCTCAGGCTTTTGAGAGAACGCATAGGTTATCGGTTTGTGATCCGTCTTTATGACAAATACTCGTGCTTCCAAGATGTGTTTAAAATAGCGTATGGAGTCGTATATTGCGAGCAGTTCGCGATCATACGTGCTATAATTTCTCTCAGTCTGGGTTAGCTTGCGAGAATAGAAACTCAGTGGTCGCCACGAGCCACTGACGTGCTGCTCAAGGGCTGCACCAATCGCCGCGTCGGAAGCATCGCACACTAGCGCTAGCAACGTCGTTGGCGCAGGGTGCACAATGAGAGCAGCTTCTGCTACGGAACGTTTGCACAACTCAAATGAGTTAGTGGCCTCCAGTGACCACTCAATCTTTCGCTTGTCGTTTTTTTTGATGCCTCGACAAATTTCACTGAGTGGAGTTTGAATCTCTGAGGCATGAGGAATACAGCGTCGATAATAATTGACGATGCCGAGGAATCGTCCAAGTTCGCAAAGTGTATCCGGTTTCTTGTAGTTGACGATAGCGCTAATTCGATCATTTGGTGGTCGTATACCCTCGCTATTGATCATATAGCTTAAGAATTGTACTTCTGTCTTTGCTATTTGGCACTTATTGGCGTTAATACTTAGCCCGTATTGTCTGAGTATTGAAAGTACCTTTCGTAAGTGCTCCTCATGCTGATCCGGGACGTCAGACATTATCAGTATGTCGTCGATATAACAGTAGACAAAATCAATGCCTCTGAAAATGCTATCCATAAATCGCTAAAATGTCTGTGTCGCCAACCAGCGCTGTCGGCAGCTGCTTTAGTTTGACGACTTCCACTTAGAGCAGCCTGGGCGGCATTTGCGGGCCTCGGTGCCAAACTCTAGATGATACCAGCACAGCTCTCCTTTGTCGGTCCCGGAATCACCTGAACTGTTTTGGGAAGGGCGTGTGCGAGAACTTGAGCGCGAGCGGAATGCTTTCAAGTTATTGACTTCTAGTTGAAGTTTATTTAAGGCATCCAGAATTGATTTCGACGACGAACTTGACTCAGAAGAGTGGCGAGATACAGCCTCTACGTCGTTCGCATTTGTGGGTGGTGGTTGCGGTGATGAGGATAGCACCGATACACCATTCGGAATGGCTGCTTCGAGCATTACATCAGCGGTCTTAGCTAGGCTGCTTAAATCGTCATCCGGACGGATAGCTAGTAGTGGTCGTATTGACTGCGGCATCTGACCAATAAACAATAATCCCGTGGCGCGGGCCAAGCGTCGCAAGCGAGACAATGTCTCACTGGGATTGAGGCCAGTGGAATCAATTCCCTGAAGTAGTCGTTGTAGCTTGACTTCTGAGGATTCGGCTTAAAATTGGGCCTTTTAATGTGCTGTATCGATTGATTTGAGGAGGCGCTAAGATCAAATCCTCGACGGATTGCACTACGTCGTCCTCCAATTGTACTGCGACCAAATCAAATTGGTTGGCATCATCAGTTACGTTGCCAAGTTGGAATGAACGCTCCAGTTTTGCGTACTCTAAAAAATAGTAGAGGGGTCTATTAGGTTTGTCAGAAGCGAAATGTGCGTAACAGGCAGAAGGAGGCGTGGCCGACCCCATAAAGTATATATATTCTTAATCAGCATCAACAGCCGAGTCGATATAGCAATGTCCGTCTGTCTGTCCGTCCGTCCGTATGAACACCTGGATCTTTTAAACTACAAAAGCTAGAGCCACCAAATTTATAATGAAAGTCCGTTATTATCTTACGCAGGTTAAGTTTATTTCAAATTTTTGCCACGCCCCTTACCGCCCCCGCAATGAGCAAAAAACCAGACACACCTCGAAAAAAAATGTAGTTTTAGGCCAATAACTCAGTAACTATGGCACTTAGGAACACAATTTCTGGTTGTTAGAGTTACTAGAGACAGCCTTAATGCAGTGCCATTCAAAATGTTGGCCTGCCACGCCCCCTTTTCTCATATAAGCTAAAAAACTTTCAAAATTTCAAGCTCAAAATTTGCAGGATTTAGGGCATTTAGTCAAATAGTACAGTATTGTAATTAATTAATAAAAAATTAGGAATATCATACCAAACTATATTTCAAGCGGCGTTAAAATCCGTCAATTAACAAAAAAGTTATCACTTTAGAAAGTTTATGTAATTTAGCTGTAATTTCGCCGCCTGTGTGACGTCAGCGCTGCTCGCAGACGCTGCGTCGCTGCGACGCTGTGACGCTGCCGTGCCGACCAGTGATAGGCTCGAATACATACATATGTGCATACACATAATTTCAAACGAGTGTGTACTTGTATGTATAACATGTAAATGCGAATAAGCGGAACATGCTTGAAAGTAGCGCGTGGTGCGAATGGTAGAGTAACGGCGCGATGTGAAATCGTTGCCTGAGGGTCGTGGGTTCTGGCAATGAGAATTGCTAATTTAATTTTTTTTTAAATATCAATTCAAAATGTACATATAAATTTTAATTTTTAAATTTCGTTAAATACAAATGCGCATTATTATGGGAGTACGGGGTCTTTTACAGTCGGCTCGATCGACTGTAGCCTTTCTTACTTGTTCTTTTTAAGAAAATCAAAAGATCGTAGCTCGTTTTGTAACTCACTGCGTGCTTTCATGTTGGCCGTATAAACAGTGCGATGTAGTCTGCTATCGACATGAGCAGCATGCGCCAGCACTACCGACATGGCAATTTGTTCGTGTGTTAGTAATTTCCATTTTGCCATAAGCTTGGTTATTAATTGGCTTGCATACAGGGCGATGAATTCGCCTTCATTTGGTTTGCCACTTAAAATATTAAAAACCGTAGCTGCTGAAATTTCGTTTCCTTCTAACTGTTGCAGGAACAATTCCTTGAAGTCGCTCCATGTCATGCAATGAAAACAGTTTTGTGAAAGCCAACGCGAAGCGTCACCTTCAAGTGTTTCTCTGTTAGGATGAGGTCCACCGTAGAACACCAGCGGCTGCATTAGCATCGGTGGAATCGAGCTTAAACTTTGGCAATATAAATGCTTTTTGTTTGCCCGACGTTGATTGCGCTTCTTTGAACGCATTTATAGCTTCTCTTAAATATCGATGTTCAATTTCCAGCCGTTTATCAAAACGGTCTTCTCCTGTCGATTGGTGTGGAGGTTCCACTAATATTTCATCAGCAGCGCGTGCCTTGCGTTTTCTCAACCGAGACATGATGCAACCTTTTTGCTTCGAGTTTTTAACATTAATGCGCGTCACTTAGCGTCTTCTTTATTATACCACGCTCACGCTTTGCTATATGTTATACTTATCTCACTCTGTTGCATTGTCAGGCCGAAACTACGCAGAACAGAAAGATCTGTTGGGCTTGCAGGAGAATCACATGATTTTGTGAGACAGATACACATAAAGGAAAGGGATAAAGTCCAATAACGGTAAAGCAACAATTTGTTCCTCTCTTGTTTACTTTACTTTTTTTTACTAGAGAACGTCTGCGAGCAGCGCCGACGTCACTCATGCTGTGATATTGCAGCAAAATGACATAAAGTTTGTAACGTGATAACTTTCTTGTTAGTAGACGTTAGGATTTTTATGCAACGTTCTGTATAGTTTGATATGATATTCCCTTAAACGAATGTTAAATTACAAACACTTTACCATTTGATTAATGCCTTAAAATCGGAATTCGAGTTTAAAAGTTAAGAAAAGGGGCCGTGGCAGCTGAAAATTTTGAATGACATTGCATTAAATCTGTCTCTAGGAACCTGCATACCTGCATTGGAGTTCCTAAGCGCCATAGTTACTGAGATATCCGCCGAAAACAAAATATTGTCCGAGGTCTGCCTGGTTTTTTGCTCATTGCGGGGGCTGTAAGGAGCATGGCAACGATTTGAAATAAACTTAAGCTGCTCGCGAAGATAACAGACTTTCATTCCAAATTTAGTGTTTCCAGCTTTTTAGACCCCGTACTCTAAAAAAGAGTAGAGGGGTCTATTAGGTTTATCAGAAGCGAAATGTGCGTAACAGGCAGAAGGAGGCGTGGCCGACCCCATAAAGTATATATATTCTTGATCAGCATCAACAGCCGAGTCGATATAGCAATGTCCGTCTGTCTGTCCCTCCGTCCGTATGAACACCTGGATCTTTTTAACTACAAAAGCAGGAGCCACCAAATTTATAATGAAAGTCCTTTAGGCAGGTTAAGTTTATTTCAAATTTTTGCCACGCCCCTCACCGCCCCGCAACGAGTAAAAAACCAGACACAACTCGAACAAAATTTTTGTTTTAGGTTAATATCTCAGTAACTATGGCACTAAGGAACACCAATTCCGGAATGCAGGTTCCTACAGACAGCCTTAATGCAATGCCATTAAAAACTTTGAGCTGCCGCGCCCCCTTTTCTCATATGAGCTAAAAAAAACTTATAAACTTCAAACCAGGATTTAAGACATTTAGTCAAATAGTACAGTGTTTATAATTACCTTTTCGTGTAGAGGAATATCATATCAAACTATTCTCCAAGCGGCGTTAAGATCCGTCCATTAACAAAAAAGTTGGAAGCTTAGAAAAATGATGTAATTTAGCTGAAATTTTGCTGCCTGTGTGACGTCAGCGCTGCTCGCAGACGCTGCGTCGCTGCGACGCTGCCGTGCCGACCAGTGCTAGGCACGCATACATACATATAATTTCAATTTACTTGTATGTATAACATGTCAATGCTGATAATCGGAATGTTATTGAAAGAGGCGCGTGGTGCAACTGGTAGAGCGCGATGTGAAATCTTTGTCTGAGGGTCGTAGGTTCGAATGCTGACAATGAGAATTGCTAATTTTATTTATTTTTTAAATATCAATTCAAAATGTACATATAAATTTTATTTTTTAAATTTCGTTATAAAATTAAATACAAATGCGCATTATTGAGGGAGTACGGGGTCTTTTTGCTCGATCGATTGTAGCCTTTCTTACTTGTTTAGCTTAAAAGATCCAGGTGTTCATACGGACGGACGGACAGACAGACAGACAGACAGACGGACATGGCTTTATCAACTCGGCCGTTGGTGCTGATCAAGAATATACAGTATGTCAAAGAATTGTTTGCAAAAGAAAAATTGCAACAAAAATTAATTAGACCCCGTACTCTAAAAAAGAGTAGAGGGGTCTATTAGGTTTGTCAGAAGCGAAATGTGCGTAACAGGCAGAAGGAGGCGTGGCCGACCCCATAAAGTATATATATTCTTGATCAGCATCAACAGCCGAGTCGATATAGCCATGTCCGTCTGTCCGTCTGTCCGTCTGTCCGTCTGTCCGTCCGTCCGTCCGTATGAACACCTGGATCTTTTAAACTACAAAAGCTAGAGCCACCAAATTTATAATGAAAGTCCGTTATTATCTTACGCAGGTTAAGTTTATTTCAAATTTTTGCCACGCCCCTTACCGCCCCCGCAATAAGCAAAAAACCAGACACACCTCGAAAAAAAATGTAGTTTTAGGCCAATAACTCAGTAACTATGGCACTTAGGAACACCATTTCTGCTTGCTAGAGTTGCTAGAGACAGCCTTAATGCAATGCCATTCAAAATTTTGGCCTGCCACGCCCCCTTTTCTCATAAAAGCTAAAAAACTTTCAAAATTTGAAGCTCAAAATTTGCAGGATTTAGGGCATTTAGTCAAATAGTACAGTGTTTATAATTAATTATTCGAAGAGAGAAATATCACATCAATCTATATTCCCAGCGGCGTTAAAATCCGTCAATTAACAAAAAGTTATTAGGTTAGAAAGTTTATGTAATTTAGCTGCAATTTCGCCGCCTGTGTGACGTCAGCGTCTGCTCGCAGACGCTGCGTCGCTGCGACGTTGCGACGCCGCCGTGCCGACCAGTGCTAGGCACGCATACATACATATGTGCATACACATAATTTTAAACGAGTGTGTACTTGTATGTATAACATGTAAATGCGAATAAGCGGAACATGCTTGAAAGTAGCGCGTGGTGCGAATGGTAGAGTTACGGCGCGATGTGAAAACGTTGTCTGAGGGTCGTGGGTTCGAATGCTGGCAATGAGAATTGCTAATTTAATTTTTTTTAAATATCAATTTAAAATATACATATAAATTTTAATTTTTTAAATTTCGTTATAAAATTTTAATTCAAATTAAATACAAATGCGCATTATCATGGGAGTACGGGGTCTTTTACAGTCGGCTCGATCGACTGTAGCCTTTCCTACTTGTTTTTAAATGTCTTTTTAAGTCTTATATATTAGTTTTTTCAAAAATTTTTTTTCATACTTATATTAATTAAAGCATTCTTAACTAAAATCCAACATAAAACAAGTAGGAAAGGCTACAGTCGATCGAGCCGACTGTAAAAGACCCCGTACTCCCATAATAATGCGCATTTGTATTTAATTTGAATTAAAATTTTATAACGAAAATTAAAAATTAAAATTTATATGTATATTTTAAATTGATATTTAAAAAAATTAAATTAGCAATTCTCATTGCCAGCATTCGAACCCACGACCCTCAGGCAACGATTTCACATCGCGCCGTAACTCTACCATTCGCACCACGCGCTACTTTCAAGCATGTTCCGCTTATTCGCATTTACATGTTATACATACAAGTAAATTGAAATTATATGTATGTATGCGTGCCTAGCACTGGTCGGCACGGCAGCGTCGCAGCGACGCAGCGTCTGCGAGCAGCGCTGACGTCACACAGGCAGCAAAATTTCAGCTAAATTACATAAACTTTCTAAGCTAATAACTTTTTTGTTAATTGACGGATTTTAACGCCGCTGGGAATATAGTTTGATATGATATTCCTCTCTTCGAATAATTAATTATAAACACTGTACGATTTGACTAAATGCCCTAAATCCTGAAAATGTTGAGCTTGAAATTTTGAAAGTTTTTTAGCTTTTTTGAGAAAAGGGGGCGTGGCAGGCCAAAATTTTGAATGGCATTGCATTAAGGCTGTCTCTAGCAACTCTAGCAACCAGAAATGGTCTTCCTAAGTGCCATAGTTACTGAGTTATTGGCCTAAAACTACATTTTTTTTCGAGGTGTGTCTGGTTTTTTGCTAATTGCGGGGGCGGTGAGGGGGCGTGGCAAAAAATTTGAAATAAACTTAACCTGCGTAAGATAATAACGGACTTTCATTATAAATTTGGTGGCTCTAGCTTTTGTAGTTTAAAAGATCCAGGTGTTCATACGGACGGACGGACAGACAGACGGACAGACGGACATGGCTATATCGACTCGGCTGTTGATGCTGATCAAGAATATATATACTTTATGGGGTCGGCCACGCCTCCTTCTGCCTGTTACGCACATTTCGCTTCTGACAAACCTAATAGACCCCTCTACTCTTTTTTAGAGTACGGGGTCTAAAAATGAGTTTTAATAATTAAAGTAGGAAAAAAACATGAAATAGAAAATATGAAAAATTTCACGCTGTCAAGTAATTCTTTGCAAAATGCAAACAATTGTTCGAAGCTGACTCGCGTATTTCTAACGGTGCTTTCAATTCGAAGAAAATCGGATTTTAAGAAAAGCGAAACGCATGGTAAAGCATTGCCGTACTTGTACGTGTTCAATTTTTGAGTTGCAGCATTAATATATTGCGTACAGCAAAAATCCGCAAGTCAGCCTTAGGCAGTTGGCATCGGACCTGAAAACGGGCTGCAAGAAATCCGTAAGCCATGAGACGGTCCGGAAAGCGGTAAATACCCAAATATATTCATCCCGGACAGCGAGAAAGAAGCCTCTACTATCAGCACTAAATATCGAAAGACGGCTGAATTACGCTATTGGGAATGTAAACAATCCGCCGGAGTACTGGGACGATGTTATCTTCTGTGACGAGACGAAGATAATGATGTACTACCATGATGGACCAGGTAAAGTTTGGAGGAAGCCCAATACAGCACTCCAACAGAAGAACATAGTGCCAACAGTGAAGTTTGGGAAATTGTCCGTCATGGTGTGGGGTTGTATTTCATCCAAGGGTGTTGGTCTGCTCCGGATTTTTAATGAAAATATGAACAAGGAGTTCTACTTGGACATTTTAAAAAATGAATTGGTGAGAAGCGCGGCAAAATTTGAGTTCCTGAACCCGGAAAACCCCAACAAATTCCAATACAAATTGTATCAGGATAATGACCCCAAACACAAGTCGCTCCTGTGCCGAACCTGGTTGCTGTATAATTGCAGCAAAGTGATTGACACCCCAGCCCAGAGTCCGGACTTAAACCCCATCGAAAATTTGTGGGCGTATTTAAAGAAACGAGTGGGCAAACGGAGCCCAACCAACAAAACTGCTCTAATTAGAATAATTTTAGAAGAATGGGAGAAAATTCCCGAAATTTACGATCTCCAGAAACTGGTTCGCTCCATGCCACGTCGTCTTCAGGCTGTTCTTGATGCCAGTGGTGGCCACACTAAATATTAATTTTAAATTCGTTTTAGTTTCCTAGTTATAGTTAAAGTTAGATTAATTGTTTGCATTTTGCTAAGAATTACTTGACAGCGTGATATTTTTCATATTTTATATTTTATGTTTTTTTTCCTACTTTAATTATTAAAACCTTTATTTTTTTTGTTGGATTTAAGTTAAGAATGCTTTAATTAATATAAGTATGAAAAAAAAATTTTGAAATAACTAATATATAAGACTTAAAAAGTCATTTAAAAATTTATTTTTGTTGCAATTTTTCTTTTGCAAACAATTCTTTGACATACTGTATATATTTTATGGTGTCGGATAAGCTTCCTTCTGCCTGTTACGCACGTTTCGCTTCTGACAAACCTAATAAACCTCTCTACTCTTTTTTAGAGTACGGGGTCTAATTAGCAAAATATTTAAATAAGGAATGAAAATGTGTGGCGTTTAAAAATATAAATATATATGTTTGAATTGTTGTAAAATGTACATGTCTGAGTGTGGAGGGAGGGGTTGCTAATGGGTGGCGCAACGGAATATTTCAAATGTTGCCGCCACAGCTCTGAGACGAATGAGCTAGCCGCGGTAGGCCCAGGAAGGACAAGACGAGTCGTAACACCGTGCTTAAGTGCACTTATTTAGTGAATTTCTTTTCATGTAGTATTGGAGTTTATTTCGCTGGAAGAAGACAAGACACCACGGCCCGAATCTGGATAATCATTGACTACTCATTGTGTGCGAACATTGTTTGCGGGCATCGTGCACATTGCCAACGAGGCATATAATACAGACGTGCTTGATCGATGGAGCAACCACGTTGCGCAGAGCTAAACATCGTTTAAATTAATTTTTTTTTGTTTTCATTTTAATACTCTCTGCAAGAGTGTATTCGGTTTGTGCAAAAGTATGTAACAGGCAGAAGGAGGCGTGGCAGACCTTCCTTAAAAGAGGTAATACATTTTTGAAATAATTAGTAAGAATGTTTAGAACATTTTTGTCTAATTTAAGGTAAACGTAGCAGTTCTGCAACAAGTTGCGATAGCAACAGCAGTGACAGTGACAAAAATTCTGTGTCGGCAAAGCCTGCACAAACAAAGAAAACTAAAATTTCAGATGTCTGGAAATATTTTAAAAGGTCTGATGATACAAATTTTGCATATACCTTGTTGCAAAAAACCCCAACAAGGTGGAACAGCTTCCACGACATGATTAAAAGAATTTTATTAACGCATGAAGCCATTGCTAGTGTGCTATTATCGACAACAAATGCACCACTACCTTTTAATTTAGAGGAAATCAACGTTTTGAATGATATTGAGAAAATATTAGTATTATTTAAGAAGGTGTCCGAAAAAGTTTCTGGAGGCAAATACGTTACAGTGTCATTAATAATACCATCGGCAAATGGACTCTATCGCCAAATTCAAAATCTTTTAACTGAGTTGGCAACTGCGGTAGGCCAATCTATGAAAGATGCTATGTTGGAGTTGATAAAAAAACGACTATCTATATATGAGCTACGTGCGGTAACGAGGATGGCTACAATTTTGGATCCACGCTTCAAAAAAGATGGCTTTTAATTAAACGCAAATTCTGAACAAGCAGCAAACTTCCAAGAGAATGATTTAGTCAATTTGGGCAATTTAACTCATATTGAAGACCCAGTCAACTTGAGTGTGGAAGCAAGCATGACCAGTAATGACCCACTCTTTGATTTTTTTGACAAACGATGAGCTACTTAAAAGAAGAATGTCCTATCTGATGTAATTATTATTAAAAGACAGTATCTGGAGATAGACGTTGTCCCACAAGAAATGGATATTCTATTATGGATCAAGGTAAAATTAATAAATCAATCTTCGATACGTAAAACTAAGTTTTAGTAATAAATTTAATTGCAGGTCAACCAGACAGATTTTCCTTTATTAAAATTACTGTTTAAATATTTATGCATCCCCGCAACGTCTGTGGAGTCGGAAAGAGTTTTCAGCAAGGCGGGTTAAATTATTTCTGATAGGCGAGCAAGGCTCAAAGAAGAACATGTAAACGTTTTACTGTTTTTAAACAAAAGTCTTTGGCTACAATAAGAACATAAAAAAAACATTCCTTACTAATTTTCAATGATAAGAAACACTGTTTTTTTATTTCGACTATCGGCCACTATCGATGGTACTATCGACCACCATCGATGGCGCCCACCATCGATAGTTTTGCACCTCTATTTCCAACCAATAACTTGTCATCAATTCCCTAGATAGCTTGATAATTCTATCTTTTTCAGTTTCGCTAAAATTCAGCAATCTGTTTGTTGGCTTTTTGAAGCCTTTTCAAATAACTCCAAAATTTTAGCAATGGATTTGAAACGTTGCCAATTTGAAACGTTGTCAATTTTCACATTATTATTTCTGAAATTTTCATTATTTTCGTTTAATATGGTGTTGATATGTTCCCAATTGTGGGCTATTGACGACAGAGTATAATAGACAGTATTCCACCTAGTCTGACAGAAGCTTTTGAGTGTAATATTCAATTGTGAATTCATGCCAGATTTTTTAAATATTTTACCAACTTATTGCAATTAACTAAGAGATCTGATAACTCTGAAATATCCCTAAAGGACTTTTCCACAATGTTATTTAACAAATGATTAATGCAGTGAATGTGAATATTTTTTCTAAGTGCGCTAATCATATTGGTTTCTCTGTCAGTGACTGCTACGGCTTTGTCATCATCCAATTCTAAATTAAAATCATTCAAAATGATTGTAAATATATTCCTTATGTTTGCACCTGAAACTATACACATTATTGAAATATTCACACTCAGATGAGTGAGTTTTTTTCAAGTGGGGTTGTTTTTTTTGGGGCTCCGGATTAAATTTTTTTTTTTCCTTGTCAAAAAAAAAAAAAAAAAATTTTTTTTTTTTAATTGTTTTTTTTCAACCAGGGGGTTTCTTCCTTTTTTAAAAACCCCGGCCGGGGGGCCCCCCCTTGCAAAAAAAGGGGGGGCCCCCCCTCCTAAAAAAGGGGGGGGGGAGGGGGGGGGGGTTTTTTTTTTTTTTGGGGGCCCTTTTTTTCTTTTTAATTATAAAAAAAAAAAAAAAAAAAAAACCAAAAAAAAAAAAAAAAATTTTTATTTTAAATAAAAAAGAACACTTCTCTAACAAAAAAAAAAAAAAAATTATAATGTAAATTAACAAATTTTTAATGTAAACAAAAAACCCCCACCACTATAAAAATAAATAAAATAAAAAAAAAAAAAAAAAAAAAAAAAAAAAAAAACTACAAAAAAAAAAAAAAACCAACAACTTAAAAAAAAAAAAAAAAAAACAAAAAAAAAAAGGAAAAAAAAAAAAAAAAGTTTGGAGAACACCCCAAAAAACCCCCCCCCCCCCCCCCAAAAAGAAAAACCCCCAAAGGGAAAAGGCCCAGCCACCCCCGGCCGGGTAGGTGGGGGGTGCAGCCAGAGGTCTCCAGCTACTTCCCCCAGTGCATATTGCAAAAGAGCCCGCGATGCCAGCATCAGCACCTGCCATAATCCCTGTGAATCTTTTCGAGTTCAAGCGGAGCCACTGTGTTATCTAAGAATATGGGTAATAGTGATCTTAGGTCGATCCTCATGTCACTGGTTGACAAATCCTCCGAGTTGTCAAAAATGGTGAGAGACGCGCGCTATATAAATAAAGACATGAAGGAGCTGGCACAGAAAGTTGTGAGCCTCCAGAAGTCTGCGCTCCACATCTTTGATCAAAGGATTCCGGAAAAAGAGCGAACGTCCAGATCCCAAGTAACGCAGTGGTCTCCACAAGGAAATGTGGCTAAGCGGCGCGCCGAGAGGAACGACAGGAGTAGCTCTAAGCGGAGTAAATGTCCGGGTCCCATTCCCATTCCCCCTCAGGATAAGGGAGGAGATGCTCCCCAGGCACCGGGATGGACGGAGGTAAAGGGAAGAGCAAAAGCGCGCCAACCGAGGCAACGCCCTGATGCTATTATAATTGAGCCGAAGGGTAAAATGACGTATTCCGAGATTCTGAACGTGGTTACTCTCAACCAGGACGGAAAACTCAAGGGTGTAGGCGAGAACGTACGCAGAGTGAAGTGCACTGCCAAAGGCGCACTCTTGTTGGAGCTCTGTGGCTCAGCGCACGAGTCAACGCAACAAATTCGAGACAGTATTGGTGCTGCTCTAGAGGACAAAGTGGAAGCACGAGCTCTGACTCATCTGACCCGTCTCGAAGTCCTCGATCTAGATGAGATGTCTACCGAAGAAGATCTGCAAAAGGCATGTCAGGATAAGCTGGGAGTCTCTATTGAGAGGTCCTCAATAAGAAGCTTGCGTCCCTCGTTTGGAAGCACTCAACGTGCCATCCTCAGCGTTCCAGCAACCACCGCTAAGCGCCTCCTGGAGGCTGGCAAAGTCAGAGTAGCCTGGTCGGTTTGCAGGATTAAGGAGCTGACACAACCTCCAAGGTGTTACAAATGCCAAGAAGTCGGACACTTAGCAAGCAGATGCACCAGTGAAATCGACAGAAGCAACCTATGTTTCCGATGCGGGTCTAGTGGTCATAAAATGCGTGACTGCAAGAATGAAGCTAAATGTTTCCGCTGCGCTCAGACTAAAAGGCCATCCAACCACATAGCAGGAAGTGCCAGGTGCCCGATCTCCTTAAAGGGCTCAGAGAAGATCAAACCACTTTCTCAATGACCGCCTTTTTTCAAATAAACTTGAACCACTGCGCGGCCGCTTGGGATCTGCTGACACAGTCAGTGCGTGAGCAAAAATCGGATGTTGCTATCATCAGCGAGCCTTATGGCACACCAGACACGGGCTGTTGGATCCAAAGTCTGTCCTCAAAAGCTGCGATTTGGACTTGTGGGAGACCATGTCTTCGGCCATCGTCTGCGGCCTCATCAAGGTATTTTGTAAGGGCTAAACTGGGATACCTCTGGGTCTACAGCTGATATCTCCCGCCAAGCTTAAGTCGGTATGGTTTGCTGCAGCAATAGACGAGTTGGCTGTCGATGCGAGAGACCATAAACCGACCATTATAGCAGGAGATTTCAACGCTTGGGCTCAGGAGTGGGGTAGCGACATATCCAGGAGTAGCAGCTCTGATGCTATTGCTAAGGGTCGCATCCCTCTCGAAGCATTTGCCGCGCTTGACGTATGCCTCCTCAACCGTGGCTCAGTGAACACGTTCAATCGTGGAAACGCCGGCTCGATCGTTGACCTAACGTTCGTCTCCAGCCATCTGTCTCCCCGATCAACCTGGTCCATAGGCAACTTCTACACTGCCAGCGACCATGAGGCACTGATTTTCGCACTGAGTGTAAGGCAAGACCCGAGCACGAACCACCTCCTCCCCGTGCGACGGACTGCATTTCGAGAAGGATCGCTCTGTGTCCCGAACTTCGTACGGGTGATGGAAAACCTGAGCATTGCAGGATCGGCGCAGGAGATGGCCAATCAACTGTCGAGCCATGTTTTGAACGCCTGCGACTCTAGTATGGACCGAAGGAGGCCGTTCGCCGGACCACAGAAGGCAACATATTGGTGGAACGCAGATATCGCCAATGCCAGAAGCATCTGTCTTTCAGCCAGAAGGAAATACACGAGGGCTCGCAAAAGAAGCAGGAGCAACTGGCCTGAGCTGCATATAGCTTACAGGGCAGCCAGGCTATCTCTGAAGAAGGCAATAGTGTGCAGCAAGCGGGAACGTTTTCTTCAACTGTGTGACTCAGCTGATAACGACCCATGGGGAAGGGCCTACAAGATGGTTGTGAAAGGACTCCACATCAAGAAGGATGAAGCGCCATCTGACCCTGATCAGATAAAGACAATCGTAGAGACTCTTTTTCCCGCGTGCAACTCCACTCTGCCGCTGGCATGCGAAGTAACATATCTGCCATCCTCGATTGAACCAGTCTCGGCTAATGAGATTTTGGCATTATCCAGGAAAATGAGCTCGAGCACGGCCCCTGGTCCGGATGGAATCCCCAACCGTGCAGTCCAACTGGCTGTTGCTTGCCAACCCGCTGCCTATGCGATGGCGTATACGCAATGCCTTCGTGAGGGACTTTTTCCTACCCAATGGAAGGGCCCCAGGTAGTCCAGGCTCGTATCACTCGATATGTCTTATAGACTCAATGGGAAAAATGCTGGAAAGCCTAATCTGCACCCGGATAATGAGGGCTATCGATGCAGCTGGAGGATTATCGCCCTACCAATTTGGCTTTCGGAAAAGCTTGTCTACATTTGATGCCATTGAGAGAGTTGTGGGAATTGCGCGTGCTGCTACAGAGGGCCCTAGGTGGAAGGGAGGCTCGAAGGAATACTGCCTGATTGTCACTCTTGACATCAAGAACGCCTTCAACACGGTGAAATGGGATAGAATCCTCAGCGCACTACGTAGGCTTGCAACCCCTCAATACCTTCAGTCGATTGCGCGCAGCTACTTTGAAGGAAGAGTGCTTAGGTACGACTCTGCAGTCGGAGCGCATGAGTACAACGTCTCTGCAGGCGTACCCCAAGGATCGGTGATGGGTCCATTACTGTGGAATATCGTTTATGACGATATCTTGAGGCTACCTTTGCCTTCCGGCTGCCAGCTAACATGCTATGCAGATGACGTCGCTCTGACAGTGGTTGGCAAACACCTGCTGGATGTACAGACCACGTGCAACATGGCCATCTCTGATTTATCCAGCTGGCTAGATTCAGTGGGCCTTGAGCTAGCCGCACATAAACTCGTTCGGTCGTGGAGACAGCGCATATATGTGTCGGCGCTCAAAATATAACATCAAGCCGGGCTATTCGCTACCTTGGGGTCATGATAGACACCAGGCTGTGTTTCCGTGAGCACCTGTCATATGTCCAGGAGAGAGCTGCAAACACAAGCCGCGCCTTGTTCCGGATTATGCCAAACGCACGTGGGCCGAGACAACAACGTAGGCTGCTTCTCACAAGCGTGATACGGTCAGTGATCACATACGCTGCACCTATCTGGGCGGACGGAATGCAGGTCCCAAGCTATGCCAGAGGAATAAAGTCCATACACCGACTCTGTGCCCTAAGGATCTGCTGTGGATTCCGCACAACCTCGGATGAAGCAGCACTTGTTATCGCAGGACTGCTGCCAATAGATTTACTTGTCGCAGAAGAGTGAGCAGTTACGCAAGCCATCCAAGCCGGTGCCAACAGAATGACTGCTCGGAGGGCAGCAAGAGAAGAAAGCCTAAACCAATGGCAAAGCCGCTGGGATGCCTCTGCGAACGGGCGTTGGACATATCTGCTCATTCCTGACATTAGACCCAACAACACCCAACTTCTCAGCGGGCATGGCTGCTTTGGTCAATACCTGTTCAGGATTGGACATCAGGATTCCCCTTCCTGCAGATGGTGCGGCTACCACATCGAAGATGCAGAGCATGTCATCTTCTGTGTGTGGCCGCTTTGCGGCTCAAAGGAGCCAATTAAGAAGTGCCAGCGGATGTGATCCGACCACGTCAAGCATTGTCGATGAGATGATCCGAGACCCAGGTATATGGACTGCTGTTAGCAACTTTGCAGCTGGAGCAATGATAGAACTCCGCAGAACCGAGCGTCTGAGAAGACTCGAGGGATAGAGGGCAGTCATCCTTGTCCCTGTGAAGCATTGCTTTACGGCCGTACCGCAGGGATCGGAAACTGGCCTTTTTTCTTTCCCTTCTT
Source organism: Drosophila dunni (assembly GCA_018152125.1). Classification (NCBI taxonomy): domain Eukaryota; kingdom Metazoa; phylum Arthropoda; class Insecta; order Diptera; family Drosophilidae; genus Drosophila; species Drosophila dunni. The sequence goes on from JAECXC010002884.1 coordinate 30,904, forward strand.
CCACTACTCCTAAGATTTTAATATAATAATACTATAATAGGCTAATATTATATAAGATATTGAGTAAACTTTAATGGAATAAAACAAACAAAAAAAAAAAACTACAGGGATGCAACACTAAACATCCAAGCTTTTAAGTACGCCGTAAGCTCCACAACGGCACTGCCGTGGAGATGGCCAATCAGCTTATGGACAGAGTAGCGTGCGAATTAAGTATGAACAAGAAAGAAAAGTACAGTCGAGCGCGCCCGACCGTATAATACTCTCTGAATTTTATTCCCGATTATATAACTATTAAAATCGGTATCTGGGTGTTAGAAAACAAACAAATTATAATCGAAAACACCCGATTACTAGTAAAATTCGCCGCTCGAGTTCGTTCCCGATTTAAATAATAATAAATAACTTAAATCGGAATCCAGGGAACACCACGTGCAGGTCATTGCTATGCAATTAGATCTTATAAATAGATCTTCGAGTCGACTTGAAATAAGTAATTTTTAAAAAATTACGAATTTCCATGTTCCCCGCGCGGAAAAAAATCAAAAACATTCCCGACCTATCAACTTACAGACTAACTGAAATCGCGTCGTGAATGCTGTGCACAGTCTCATACGTTTTTGCGCTGGCTTGGCGAAGCGACACATTTGAAAATGCCCAATCAATGTGTGTGTCATCACGTGTTGTGGACATTTTCAAATCTAAAAGGGATCTAAATCCTTCCTTACCAAACATTCATATGTTTCCCTAGCCTGAGTGAGAGCGCTTAAACATAAATTAAAATCTCCTACAATTACTGCTTCCCTACCTAAAATTTCGCAATGTTCTACAAATAAATCCTCAAACTCAATTCTAAATCTAGGTAACGAGTAACGGGGGCTCTTATATATTACTAAAATTCCTATAGACTTAAACTTTAAAACTGAGTATTCGAATACATACGAACCATCAATATTGCGACCTGTGGAGCAAAGACTAACATTCTCAAAAAGTTCGTTCCTGACGAAAACGAGAATACCTCTTTGTGATCTTGTCCTACCTTCACCTAAACAATCTAAACGTACAGCATTTCTAAACCCTGGGACTTCATAAGTCTCATTTGGGAAGGTCGAGCCTTCAACAAAACAAAGCATTGATGCCTGAAGCATCAGCTTATCTAACTGAACACTTTTTATATGACAGTGCAGACTTTGGACATTGTGAAAAATTGTCTCGAAATTTGAACTATTAACTAAATAGTCGAAATGTGTACTAAGTAACTTGATGGAGCGTAATTTTTCTAATTCTTCCTGAACTACATTTCGACCTTGGATGGGCCTCGGAGGGTTGAAGTTGCCTACTAGGAACAGTCCAGCTGCACTTGTCGCTCTACTACAGCCTACATATAAAGCTGCTCGACCTAAACTTTCGGAAATGTGGACCACCACTTTATTGAATGCTGCTCCCTGACTCTTATGGATGGTAATACCTTCTGCAGGTACGATCGGAAACTGCTTGCGATCTATCGTAACATTTTCATTTTTCCTAAATTGAAAACTTCAAACAGTTTTTGGGGTCCACAATGGATTGGTTAGATTTCTATACTTTAATCGTAATTCTTTTCCTACTCTTTCCTCAAGGAAATCTACCCATAGAATAATTGGATGACTGTTTGAGTCTAAGTCTATCTGTCTAAGTATTCTTGTTGCTCCATTTACTAAACCATCTGAAGTATCTATATTTACAGTCATCATATATATTGCTGTAGTTTTCAAAATAAGAGTACTACACAAACCCTGGGTTTCTGAAGTTTTGAATCCTTTAACGGATTCAAGAATTCGGGCCTTGTTTGCCTCACCTAAATTACTACCCTTTACAAAATCCTCAGCACTAGAACAATATTGGGTGGTCGCAATTCGATTCAGTTTTAAGGAGTTGTATGAATTTGTTGCGGCGTTGGAGTGGAAAAGATGAATAGCATCATCTGGTATCATATCTTCCCTTACTACTCTGGATCTAAGAAGCTCAATGTCAATGTCTGTCATATGAGCGGATGCCATATTATTAACGGCTACAGCAAACGGTTGGTCATCTCGTTGACGCATTGTTTCCGTCAACTCGAAAAATTCAAATCTAATAAGATTATTCTCCCACAGTGTGCCATGTAGTTCACTGTAGTCTTCCCTAGAGGACTGTTGAAAAATCGACCTGTCGCCCACAGGCCTCAGTTGTCTGAGATCGCCGAGCCCGATGACAGGTATTCCTGCAAAAAAGTGATTACTTTTGAAAATCTTCTGTAGCCTCACGTTTATAAAGCCAAACATTTTGGCTCCTACCATTGAAATTTCGTCAATAATGAGAAGTTTGAGATCGATCAATCTCGAATGTAGCGTATTTAATAAGTCTGCGGATAAGGTCCCAAATCGATCGGACTGATTTACAGGAAGGCTAAACATTGAATTGAGTGTACAACTATTCCAAATGCTGCCTTTCCTGTTGGAGCAGACAAAATAACTTTAATTGACTCAGGGTTTGAGCCTCTTCTATTATTAAATCTAGCTGTAAGGGCTCGATATAATACCGAAATTAGTCGGCTTTTGCCGACACCTGCTCCACCACCTACAAATTCATAAAACTTTTTGCCTATCTTAAAATTATGCAACACATGGTATAGATAAGTTCTCTGTTTTAAGTTTAGGGAACATATTATTTCCCCTAAACATGACGATGTCATTAAAACAGGCAACTTAACAAACTGAACAGTGTTGCTGCTTGGCCCATCTGCATTCTCGTCATTTCCCATATTTAAAATATTAACCTGGGGATCTATTTCTGCTACACCTAACACTCTTAATCTATTGTCTACATTATCCTGATTGTCAGCATTACCTAACTCTTCTTCCTGATAATCCTCTAAAATTCTACTGAGAGCATCCTCTAACTCACTATCATTTAAAACATTAAATCTCCTGCGATTAGCCTCAATAAACTCCCTATTCAGATTACAAACCTCTTCGCAATTTTTACTAACTAACTCCTCTTGTTCATTTCTCCACGGATAATACAGCATTTCTAGTTCCCTAAAAAAGTTCTCCCTATCGTGACTAACATTATATCTCCTATAACGTATTATCCGTGGACTACGCCTTTCTCTTACAAATCCGCTACCATTGCGGAGAGGAAAAACTTCGGTTGTACCGAATCCTTCATTTCCTACCTCATTCTGTGATTCTTGGCGAGTCCTACCTGCACTTCTAGAGAATGTATAAAATGCCGCAAAATCTGCTAAGCATAAACTATTTAGATCATCTGGACGGTGAACGTAATGATCTAATAGGCCTACTTCGAAAATATCTTCTGATTCTTCGGGCAAACTTCTGAGTTGTGCCCGCGACTTGAGCATTTGAACTCGTTTGTCAGGCAATCCAGTGTTTATAAAAACTTCTGCATTGCTGCTCTCTGACAACGACATCCCTAAACAGCAATATCCTGTGCAGATATTTCTGAGCCATTCATAAACTTGTGACCTATAGGCTGCAGTTTCTGCCTAATACTAAAATTTCCTAAACGCGCTTCTTCTACAGCTTCTCGCATCAGCTACGACATACCTCTTTGCGACTTATTAATATAATTTATTACATAACTACAGCACGCATATGGATCTAATATTAAGAGAATATCTATGTTGGCTCTCTGCATTGACAAAATATGCGTGTTATACGCATTCACCATAATGGCGTCGAAGCTTCTCTTTAAAAATATTTTTGGTCTGTTTAAACTAGATCTAATTGCTAAAATATAATCCTCATAACTAAGACCAATTTGAGGTTGCGAGAGAAAATTATTAAAATCATTAAGGGTTTCCCTAACTTAACTATCTATGGGAGAACTCAAGAAACTGTTTATATTCTCAAAATTCTGTTGATGAATTGAATTACTCGGAGTGTTTTCAGGAAGAGGAAAGAGAATTTCTGTACTAGGCATTGGAGGATATGGTAAACCAAAACGACAGATTTACCTATTTCTGATGCTACGCTGGCATAACGGAGTATGCTTATGCGTTTGGTATAATATGAAAGGTTTCAATTCATCGTTTGTTGAATTCTTTTCCGTCGTAATAAATTGATCAACAAACTGTACAACAGGCGGACAAGTGGAAGGATTGCTAGCATCAAACAGAGGGGCATCCTTTAACCAAAACATTCCATGAATGTGTGGAGAGCCCCTATGTTGGAATTCTACTCGCCAATAATACTTACATACAGAATGTTGTCCAAAAATGCCTCCATCCTTCTTCATAACTTTTAAAAGTTGCCTATACCTATACTCAAAATACCTAGCGCACGTAACTGGGTCTGACCTAATCAGTTCTACAACTTCAGACCTTTCTAAGCTAGCTGCCTCTTAGTTAGAACTTCCTTCCTCACTGTTTTCTTTAAAATAACTATCAATTCTAACCATCTACTTTCTGCAGCAGAGAGCGTAATGAAGAAAGAAGATATGCCAAATTGCCTAATCATTGCCATAACCTTCTTCTTCTCTGCTTCCCAATGAGCAGGAGACGATGATTTTTAAAATCTTAAATCCCTCATCAAACTGAATAAGCCTATCTATTTCTTCCTCATTAAGGGCTGTCCTAGCTGTAACTTTGCTTTCTCAAGCAAATGGAATAATTATTCCGCATATTAATTAGCTGCATTTTCCTTAGATTATAAAAAAGCTTATCTACCCTAAAAGCCCTTCTATCAAAATTCCTAAGCCCTGACCTAATAATTTTTGTGTAGCTTTCTACGCAATTCCATTTAACTCCTGCACAAATCGTGGGATAGGACAACTCCTCTGAATCACAATCAGTTAACATGTCTATAGGGCGTTGTCCTTCCTTAGGTGCTACAGCTAAACTGATAACATCTAAATTCTCTATTGGTACATTTTCCATTAGGGTTTCCTCACCTCCAGGATTAAGCTCTTGCTCTTCTACATTCTCTTCTACATTTGAGATTGCAGCTCTATCACCCATTTCTCTAACTAAATCTATATCTTCTGTTGATGCAATAAATGGAACGACTTCAGATGTGTGAGAAGCCAACCATTCCTCATTTATACTAATTCCATGCTTTCTATAAAGCTCAGTACCTACTAAATACCTAATTGCATCAACAACTTGAGATGGAGATATAGTTTCCACCATAAAGCTGTGACGATATTCTAATCTACGTTTGAGGTGGAGCTGAACAACCTCCGCGTCACAGAAAGCCCTTGGAAGGGAAGTTACGACATTCGCAACTGGAATAGGCACATTTACTACAGCTCCTTTTATGCTATTTTGCCGATCATAATCTAAAGATTTTATGATCATGAACGGCAGGCGTGGAGAAACTAATCTTTCTTATAAACTTTGTAAGTTCTTCAGACATTCTGGAAGTTCTGGGAAGTCATTGGTAATGGAATTTTTTGGTTTCTTCCCTTCCTTTATTAAACGGCTACAAGATTTGCAAAATGAATACTTTCCGTTTATAGGAGGGAATTGTTCGGACAAAAACAGAATGTCTGCGCTAAATTCATTATTTTCTAAAATATATTCACTACTTATCCTATCCACAAACCTTTACAACAAATACAAACATGGTCAGGGCCTGTTGTAGGTGGCTATTAAACTTTCTAAGGTGTTCCTAGGGGGTCGTGCCTCATCTTCAATGGCATTCGCTCGTGCCTCCTCATTTCGTGCAGCATTACGCTCGTTTTCTGCTGATCTATTCTGAGAATCATTCCTATACTGGCTAACTCTCTGACTTACACCTCTAGCAAAATCTACTGCTAACTGCCGAGCTTTTATACGAGCACTTCTTCGCTAAGCTGTGTTTCTAGCTCTTCCGACTAACCTACGAACAGGGTAATTTCGACGCTGCGACCTAGCTATTCTATCAACTTCCCTTTCTAATATTCTAACATTTTGCCTCCTCTCAAAGTGTGCCTGGCTATTGCGCACTTGCTCTATTCGTCTAACTAAAACATCCTGTCTTCTTTGCGATCTCCGCAAAGTGTCTTCAGCCTGCTCTCTTTGCCTAACCTGTGGATTTTGTCTTCTAATAGATCTGCGCAATGAATTTTCTGCCTACGACTTCGTCTGTGATGGGCATCTGAAGCCCGTTCACTCTGCCTAACTTGTGGATTACGCCTATTTATTTGTCTGCGATGGGCATCTGAACCCCTCTCGCTCTGCCTAATCTGTGGATCCTGTCTCCTTATTGACCTACGCGAACTATTGACTGCCTGTTCGCGATCTCTTTCTTCAGAATTTTCCCTACGACTTCTTCTGCGACGGGCATTTGAACCCCTCTCGCTCTGCCTAAACTCTGGGTCCTGTCTCCTAACTGTCCAACGCGAAGTATCAACTGCCTACTCGAGATTCCTGTATTCAAAGTTTTCTCTACGACTTCGTCTGCTATTGGCATCTAAAGCCCGTTCGCCCTGCCTAACCTGTGGATCCTGTCTCCTAACTATCCTATACAACGTATTATTCTGCTGCTCGCGATTTCTTTCCTGTGGATCCTGTCTCTGAATAGACCTACGCTCACTATCTGCTTCCAGTTCAATTGCTCTTATACGCGCACTTCTCCTACGGCGTGAACGTTGCTGAGAATTCCCAATCTGTTCTAGTACTCTATTTTCACTGACTGCCCTACGGGTTCTTTGAGATTGGGAATTCAACTCTCTTTCTCTATCTGCATACTGTGCGTCTTCTCTATTTAACCTATCCCTTTCTCTACGCCTTTGAGACTGTGCAGCAGCAGATAGTTGCCTTCTCCGGGGCATTTCCAAAAAATTATATATTTAAATAAAATTTATAAAATATTTTATTTATATTTTTATACTCTCTGCAAGAGTATATTGGGTTTGTGCAAAAGTATGTAACAGGCAGAAGGAGGCGTGGCGGACCCCATAAAGTATATATATTATTGATCAGCATCACAAGCCGAGTCGATATAGCCATGTCCGTCTGTCCGTCCGTATGAACAAACAGATTACAGAGATGGTAAGAGCAACAAGTTCGAGCTTGGTGTCAATCGATCACATATTTAGTCAGTCAGGTTCCTAGAGACAGCGTAAATACATTGGATTTTAAAGTTTTCGACTGCCACGCCCCTTTTTCCCACAATACATAAAAATAATTCCCAACTTTCGTTCCGTTTTTAGGAGTTTGTTGGAGTGGAGGCTAAATATATCAAACTTTACCAGAAAGGTTTATTAAAATCGGACTATAAACAAGAAAACTAGAAGCGTTACAATATTGATAATTGAATGCAATATCAAGGTATGAGTGCAAGTGAGACGAAAACATACAAGCACATGTTTTCGAATGTTTTCGCTGCATGCGTGGTCGCGTACATATGTGTGTGCGTATGCAATACATTGTGTATACATATATCATTTTGCACAGCTGATTATCAACCAGATCAAAATAATAACATTGGCGAAGAAGACAAAAACAATTAAAACAGAAATATTCTCATTTCGCTCTCTCTCTGGTTTTTGTTGTTTTGGTTTTCTTCTATTGCTTTGTTTCTATGCAATGCCTCTCACACATGCAAACGAAATCAGAATTCGCAAGAATGCAAAAACAAATGTTAACGAAAAACAGTTAATCAACAAAGCCAAACCGTGGATGCAAGCGCAAGTGAGAAATTGTGTGCAAGCGAAGAAACACACAAACTTATATATTGCTCAGCAGAGCAACGAGAAGGGAGCAAAGGTAACAGCAAAAACGGACACAAACAAAAACACAGCTGAGATGCTGTATTAATAAAAATATGTTAATATTTTACTATAATGCACACCAAATATAACTTTGCACAAACCAGATTTTGGGAACACTTAGCACAAATTAAATTTTCAACAATTTGAAATTTAAAATACACAAATTAAGGCAGAAATAATTAAAATAGACGGAACGCAAAAAAAACATGACCGGCACAGCTGATAATCTCTTTCTCTTCCATTAAAACACGTTGAAATAAAAACAATCTAAGCACACACACGAATACACATATGTACGTTGCACAATATATGATGCATATAAGTATTTTTTTATACACTCTGCAAGAGTATATTGGGTTTGTGCAAAGTATGTAACAGGCAGAAGGAGGCGTTGCAGACCCCATATATATATTATTGATCAGCATCACAAGCCGAGTCGATATAGCCATGTCCGTCTGTCCGTCTGTCTGTCCGTATGAACAAACAGATTTCAGAGATGGTAAGAGCTACAAGTCAATCGATCACATATTTAGTCAGTCAATACAAGAATCTTTTTTTTTCGATGCCACGCCCCATTCGCCCACAATGAGCAAAAAACTAGACACACCTCGGAAAAAATCGGTGTTTTCGGCGAATATCTCAGTAACTATGGCAGCTAGGACCAGCAATTCTGGTATGGAGGTTGCTAGCGACAGCATAAATAAATTGTCATTTAAAATTTTGGACTGCCACACCCCCCTTTTCCACAATTAATATAAATTTTTCTTAGCCTTCGTTCCGTCTTTAGGCATTTGTTCATATAGTACGCGATTCTAAAATACAACAATCGGGCACAGAAAATCGAGCGCGGATTTTCGAATGAACTGCCTACGTCACAAACTACGCGCCTAGCACAAAGAAAATCGAATGTTCGCGATGCCTAACACACAGACGTAGATCGATTGACACAGACACTCACGAACTAACGCACTTATTTTATATTTGACTATTGAATTTATATATTAATATTAACTATATTAAAATATACTATTATATTATTCGTAATATTTGACTATTGAATTTATATATTAATATTAACTATATTAATATATACTATTATATTATTCGTAATGAAAATTACGTTTTGTTATGGATTGTTCGCAATTAAAATCACGTTTTATTTACTTTTCAATCGAAATCGACGACAAAAATTAATATCGGTGCACGATAACAACTGCACAATCGAAACGTTCGCAATGAAGTAAAACAAAACGAATGCCAATTCACAGAATGAATTACACAGATGGGAGAATAGGAGAGGATTTCTCTCTCACAAAAATGAGACAAATAGATTTCGAGTGTAGGAGTGAGAGAGACAGGCTAGAATGACTAGCGGTAAAAGTCGTTACTATTTACGCGCGCTAAAGCAGCGCTGTCAGAATTTCCGATGAAAAACCGCTAAATATGTTAACTAATTTATAAAAACAGCTAGAATGTATTTAAAAATTGTGAATACAAAATTGCTTTATAATAATACGTTTTGTATTTAACAAAAATTCAATATATTAATAAACATTACATTTAAATATATATGTATATATATATATATATATATATATATATATATATATATATATATATATATATATATATTAATTTAATTATAATTTAATATAATATATATATAATATATATGTACATACATACATACTATATACATAATTGTAATTAACAATTAGAGAATAATTATAATGCTGTTTAATTCATCAAGATCACTTATAACAGCTTATTTCTATATCTAGCAACTAAATGGCTAAACTGGCAGCACTAATGCTAAGCGTTGTGTTGCTTAGCGTCCGCCAAAAGTAACGACTTTTTCGCTACTCCTAACTATTTGTCTGTCTCAATCCTGCATGCGTTTGCATGTGTGAGAGGCATTGCATAGAAACAAAGCAATAGAAGATAACCAAAACAACAAAAACCAGAGAGAGAGCGAAATGAGAATATTTCTGTTTTAATTGTTTTTGTCTTCTTCGCCAATGTTATTATTTTGATCTGGTTGATAATCAGCTGTGCAAAATGATATATGTATACACAATGTATTGCATACGCACACACATATGTACGCGGCCACGCATGCAGCGAAAACATTCGAAAACATGTGCTTGTATGTTTTTGTCTCACTTGCACTCATACCTTGATATAGCTTTCAATTATCAATATTGTAACGCTTGTAGTTTTGTTGTTGATAGTCCGATTTTAATACACCCCTCAGGATAGTTTGATATAGTTAGTCTCGACACGAATTATTAATTATATGCAATAAGAAGAAATACTTTTAAAATGGAATTGAAGTTAGAAAATTAGTTTATCAACTGTCGGAAATGGAGGCGTGGCCGTCCAAGATATTCGCCGAAAACACCGTTTTTTTTCGAGGTGTGTCTAGTTCTTTGCTCATTGTGGGCGAACGGGGCGTGGCATCGAAAAAAAAAGATTCTTGTATTGACTGACTAAATATGTGATCGATTGACACCAAGCTCGAACTTGTAGCTCTTACCATCTCTGAAATCTGTTTGTTCATACAGACAGACAGACAGACGGACATGGCTATATCGACTCGGCTTGTAATGCTGATCAAGAATATATATACTTTATGGGGTCTGCCACGCCTCCTTCTGCCTGTTACATACTTTGCACAAACCCAATATACTCTTGCAGAGAGTATAAAAAAATACTTATATGCATCATATATTGTGCAACGTACATATGTGTATTCGTGTGTGTGCTTAGATTGTTTTTATTTCAACGTGTTTTAATGGAAGAGAAAGAGATTATCAGCTGTGCCGGTCGTGTTTTTTTTGCGTTCCGTCTATTTTAATTATTTCTGCCTTAATTTGTGTATTTTAAATTTCAAATTGTTGAAAATTTAATTTGTGCTAAGTGTTCCCAAAATCTGGTTTGTGCAAAGTTATATTTGGTGTGCATTATAGTAAAATATTAACATATTTTTATTAATACAGCATCTCAGCTGTGTTTTTGTTTGTGTCCATTTTTGCTGTTACCTTTGCTCCCTTCTCGTTGCTCTGCTGAGCAATATATGTATAAGTTTGTGTGTTTCTTCGCTTGCACACAATTTCTCACTTGCGCTTGCATCCACGGTTTGGCTTTGTTGATTAACTGTTTTTCGTTAACATTTGTTTTTGCATTCTTGCGAATTCTGTTTTCGAGCTTATTTGTTTACATCTAAAGTATTTTGTGTACTCTTATTTTTTTCTCGTTGTCACTCAATTTGCTGAGTTATTTTTGAGTGAAATGGCATGCTGCAAAAACAATTGCAATTATGGTCCATCTCTTGACAGTGACCAACCAAATTATGTGCACTGTTGGCTGTGTGACAACATTATGCATATAAATTCGAATTCGAAAAATTCATATCCTCAGCCAAAGTAGGCAGTGGTGGATTACGATGGTCATGTCCAGTTTGTATTGAGCTGCAATGTGATTTTTCACGTATGTATAATACTGTGAAAAAACAATTCCTTAAGTTGCGCTCACTCGCTAAGAAGCTAAACACTGATTTTGATATTAGTGCGGACTTGCTCAGCAATTATAAGTTTGAGACCCCACCTGACAAGGTGTGTTCTCAGCAACAACTTACGTTGCCTGTTCCCCCGGGTTCACTCCTTACCTCACGTGTGCATAATGGGCCTCCCCTTTTATCCTTTTCTCCCTCTCCCCTTAACTCTTTCGAGAGATCTCCTCTTTTAAGATTAGTGTATCCCCTAAATTGTTTCCTGCCATATGTGATTCAAAGTTTTTGCCTCCTCATATGATTGTTCACGAGTTTAAACAGAAGATTAGAACTCGTGCAACTCCTATCTCCCTTCCGACTAGTGGTCCGTCTCGACCCCAGCAATAGTCTCAAAAAACTATACTCTTACCAACTTTTCATTCTATATCAGAATGAAAGGGGTTTGGGGTCTAAATTAAAACAATTACATAAAAATAGTTTCTCTTTTGATTCTGACATCGTTGCATTTTCAGAGACTTGGCTTAATTCTAGCATATCTGATAATGAAATAATGTCATCAAATTATAATTTATTTAGGCGCGATCGTCCTAATCGACGTGGTGGTGGAGTCCTTATTTCAGTAAAATCCAGCCTTAATACTGAAATAATAGATGTTTCACCACTAGATCAAATTGAAATTGTTGCCGTTAAGGTTTCTTTTTCGTCATTTGCTCTTTATGTAACTTGTTCCTATATTCCTCCATCGTCTGAAATGTCGATGTATTTGCAACATTTCAATTTCATTAAAGAAACACTTAGTCACATTCGTGATCAAGATTTCTTTGTGACACTTGGTGATTTTAACTTGCCAAACGTTTCCTGGACGTGTTTTGACAAGTTTAATTACATTCCCACACCTAATAATGACTTTTTAGATGGTTTGATTGATCTTCCTCTTTTTCAAGTCAATCGTATATATAATTGTCTAAACAGAATGCTGGATCTCATCTTTGTAAATGATTCATCCAGTGCCGTTGTCACTAGATCTTCTCCTGTAGTTTTACTTGAAGATTCTTTTCATCCCACTCTTGAACTATCCTTGACTATTCCTAACTTAACCCATTTAGCTCCTTTTTTCTCTTCCAAGTCGCGCCGTTGCTTCCGCAAAGGAAATTATTCTTTGCTAAATCAACTGATTCTTGCTACCGACTGGTCTATACTATACATCACGAATGATATTAACATAGCTGTCGAGTATTTTTACAACATTTTAAACTCAAGCTTTCATGTCTGCATTCCATTTTGTGTTGTAAAGTCCGTTTCACGTAAACCACCTTGGTTTTCACCAAGACTATCCAGCTTAAAAAACAAAAAATCTAAATATTTTAAAAAGTTTAAGCATACAGGTTCTATCTTAGACTTTTTAAATTATTCTAAATTAAAAGCTGCCTTTACCCTTCTCAATTCTCAATGCTATGAAAGTTATCTCGTTCGCTGCAAGAATCAATTTGCGCGTGATCCCAAACAATTCTTTAATTTTGTTAATTCTAAACGTAAATCTAGTACCTTACCCAATTCCTTCTTTTTCAATTCCTGTAAAGTAATCGATGATTCGGCTGCTTCCGATCTCTTTGCTACCTTTTTTCAATCAACATACACCTCTAGTTTGCCTACTAACTTCTCTCACCCCTATAATCTCCCATCCACTAACTCTGTTTTCTTACCTCACATTACTGATAGTTGCATGCTTTCCTCAATTAACACCCTAAAGTCTTCCTTCTCTCCTGGGCCTGACAGCATTCCAAGTTGTGTGCTCAAGGAGTGCTGTTTTTCCATAATAAAACCTCTCCTAATTCTTTTTAAACTTTCTTTAGAATCCTATGTTTTTCCTAATTTATGGAAAGAATCTTATATTATCCCACTGCATAAAAAAGGATGTAAGTCGGATATATCCAACTACAGGGGAATTGCGAAGTTATCCGCAATCCCTAAGCTCTTCGAAAAGATAATTACTTTGACTTTGCAACATCTCTGCAAGTCAATTATCTCCCCTGCCCAACACGGATTCGTTAAAAGTCGGTCGACCTCGATCAATCTATTGGAATTTACATCTTTTATAAATGAGGCATTCCTTAATAGAATGCAAACTGATGTCATCTATACTGACTTTAGTAAAGCATTTGACTCTGTGAATCATAACGTCCTTTTACACAAACTTAGTATTTTAGGCTTTCCACCTTCCATTCTTCTATGGATATCTTCATATCTAACAGGTAGGACCCAAAGGGTTATGCTTAGATCAGCCATCTCTAAATCTGTTTTTGTTACTTCTGGAGTTCCCCAGGGTAGTCACCTAGGACCTTTACTCTTTAATCTTTTTATAAACGACTTTCCCTGTTTGCTATCCCCTGTCGCATACATATGTATGCAGATGATGTGAAATTATTATTATCTTATAAGAACCCTTCGGATCATGCGTTATTACAAGATGATTTAAACACAATGGACAACTGGTGCATAACCAATCACTTGCACCTCAATTTAATGGGGGTTTATTATTTTAACAGGGTTACTCCTTACATAGCCAATTATTATATCGATAATGTACCCTTAAAACGCATACTATTAGTTGAAGATCTTGGTGTTCTCTTTGATAATAAATTAAGTTTCACACATCATATCTCCACAATTGTTAATAAAGCCAAGGGCACTCTTGGATTTATTAAACGCTGGTTTAATGAATTTAATGATCCCTTCGTCACTAAACTTCTTTATACATCCCTTGTCCGACCCATTCTAGAATATTGTTCATGTGTCTGGTCTCCTCAACATGCTCATACTCAAGATTTAATTGAGTCGGTGCAGAAGCAGTTTTTACTTTTTACACTTCGCGGACTTAATTGGGACCTGTTGGATCATAGCATAAGTTAGTATAAGACCATAATGAAGTATTAGTTAAGTATTAGTTAAGAGACAAAATGAGTTGATAGCGTTAGGTAAAAATGAATTGATTCTCTTATACTGTAAGCTAGTCTGTAAGCTCAAATTGCATTCGGGAGTGCTGCTGGCTGCAGCGACAAGCCAGTTGTTAATTGCATTTCGTAAACACCGCACGCACGCTGCCAGTCTCTCCGCGTTTGACAAGTCAATAAATTTATAACGTTCAAGAACCTACAAGTGTATCTATTTACAAACATTTCGATTTCCCTGCCCGAGCAGGGACTTTCTTACGCGGTTGTCGGTCTAATTATTAGACATTTCGAGGCTTGGTGTGCGTGTGTGTTGGTTTCGGTGTTACTGCTGCCTGATTCTTGAAGCTGTTCCCTTTCGAGCTGGACGAAGACGAACTCTGGAGTTAGACCACTATTGTTGCGGAAACTACTTGGAATATAATGCCCAGAATTGAGCCAATGAGCGACTCTTCTGATGACCAGGTAACAGTGCCCAAACGAGTCAGTGCATAGGTGAACTGATAGATGTGATTTATAGAACAATTCGAAGCAAAACATTTAACGAGAAAAACCTAAAAATAAAGAAATATATTCAAATTTAAATCAAATTTGTGTAAATATATTGATGCGTGCATATACATATACATGCATATCTACATTTTGCCGTTCTCTTGATTCCGCTATTCGTTTTGATCGACGGTTGTTCGGTGGTGGTTTTTGACCTTTGCTTTGTCGTTTTCTTCAAACCTGCACACAAGCGGGTACCCTGTGTGTGCGTATGTTTGTTCAATCACCGTTGTTACTAACGCAAATCGAAATCCATGAAATATATGTATGCACAGCGAACCGCGCATACGTACACTGTTGTTGTTGCTGTTTGTTGATCGCATCGTTTGTCTGCTTATACATACATAAGCACTAGCAACATACATACATACGTATGCTAATTAGCTGCGAGCATTTCAGTTATTGTTGTCAGAATCGACGGTACCAACACCGTCTGCCGGTTGCTAGCGGCAAAGGCAAAAGTCGCTCCACTCAAAACCAAGTCCATTCCCAGACTTGAATTGTGTGCGGCGTATTTTTTTTTTTTTTTTTTTTTTTTTTTTTTTCTGGGTGTGTCGGTTTTATTGGCAGTATGATAGGGAAGTATATATACATGGCGGGATTTTGCTATGGGGAGATGTGATATTAATGTGGGGTGTGGCCTAGAAGAGGCGAAAAACAAAAGGTAAGAATTGCCGTTCTCTCTGGGGCCGGAGCTGCGGGACTGTCGTGAGGTAATGCTTCGCAGCGCCGGCTCGTGGCTTAAGAGCCCCTCTCCTGCGTTTGGGACCTTCTTTGCTGTTCCTCTGCCCTAAGGGTGATCATGACCTCTCTCGCGAATTTGTTGACGGCTGACCAGATGACCGGACTGCTAATCATATTTGAAATTATAGTGTCCACTTCTATTTCGCCGCCTATTTCCCGTTCGACTAGACTTCGCTCCGCGCTGAACCTGCTGCACGAAATGAGGACATGTTCGGCATCTTCCGTTGCATCGCACGTAGGGCACCTATCGCTTGTGTCGTGTCCGAATCTGAACAGGTATGCCCTAAAGCACCCGTGACCGCTCAGGAGTTGGGTCAGGTAGAAGTTTACTTCCCCGTGCTTGCGCTGCATCCAGTCATCTATGTTGTGTATTAGGCGCGCCGTCCATCGTCCGGTTTCCGTTCTCTCCCATCTGGTCTGCCACTGGTATAGGCTGGCTCTGCGTGCGTCGGCTTTTATGTGTCTAATCGGTATAGACCCGCTAACGTTTCTTCTCGACTCGTGTACGTGTCTGGCTTCTGATATTAAGATGCTGAGTGGGATCATGCCTGATATAACTAGGACCGCCTCCCCAGAGATAGTTCGGAAGGCACTGGAGACTCTGATCGCGCAGAGTCTGTACGCTGAGTCGATGCCTCTCATGTACGACTTCTTTTCGGTTGCCTCGGCCCAGACCGGCGCCGCGTATAGGATAGTCGACTTCATAACGCTGCTTATCAAACGTCTAACACTTTGTCTGGGTCCGCCGTGGTTAGACATCATCCTTGAGAGGCGTTGGGTAATCCCTGTCGCCTTTTTGTGGGCGTATAGGAGATGTTCTCTGAAGGAAAGACGCGTATCTATATGAACGCCGAGGTATCGAATGGCTCTTTTGGATACTACAGTGGCTCCTTCTAGTCTAAGGGTTGCTGTCTCAACTGTCTTCCTGCTGCTTATGAGCACCGCTTCAGTCTTGTGGGCGGCAAGGCTAAGACCCCTAGATTCCAGCCAGACTGTCACCCGCCTTACGGAGTCCTCAGCTAGTGCTTCCGCCTCGTGGATGTGTTTCGCTATGACGACGATGGCAATATCGTCAGCGAAGCCCACGATCTTCACGTTATCCTGGAGTTCCAACCTCAATATCCCGTCATACATTATGTTCCACAAGGTAGGCCCTAGAATGGAGCCTTGTGGCACGCCAGCTGTGACCTCGTATTTTGCTGTGCCGACTTCTGTTTGAAACATTAGAGTCCGCTTGTTGAGGTAGTCGCTAATAATGTTTGTCAGGTAGTGGGGGATGTTAAAATTACGTAGTGCGTCCAGTATGAGGCTCCAATTAGCCGAATTAAAGGCATTCCTTACATCCAGGGTTAAAACTAAGCTGTAGTTTTTTGATCCGCCCTTCCATCGTGTCCCTTTTATCGCAGCAGACACTGTCTCCGTCAGTAACATAATAGCGTCGACTGTGGACCGCCCCTTGCGAAACCCGAACTGTCTCTCAGAGAGGTCTCTTCCGCTGCATAATGCTGCCGTCAGCCTGTTACAGATGACTCTCTCGAACAGCTTCCCCATCGAGTCCAGCAGGCATATTGGTCTGAACGATGAGGCGTCATTTGAGTTTTTTCCTGGTTTCGGAATCAGACACAGGTTTTGCGACTTCCAGCATGTCGGGAAGACGCCGTCACTTAGACATGTCGTGAAGAGTATGGCCAAGATGTTTGGGTGTAAGGTGGCAGCTAGCTTGATAGCCCTATTAGGGATCCCATCCGGACCCGGTGCCTTAAAATTTGGCAGCCTTTTTGCCGAGTCGATAACCTCTTCTGGCGTTATTGGTGGGAAGGAGCTGGTTGTCGGGGCGTTAAAGACATGGTTAGTGTCTCTAGCCTGCTGACGCGGGAAGAGCGTCTTCACTATAGCGTCCAGTTTGGCCTTATCTGTGGGGGCGTAATTGTGGTTGCCTTGCATCTTCTTCATGACAAGTTTATACGCTCGTCCCCAAGGGTCCTGGTCTGCCTCCGCGCAGAGAGCTCTAAAGCAGTTGAGTTTGCTGGCGCGGATAGCTTTGCACAAGGCACTACGTTTTAGTTTAAACGCACCACGTAAATCCTCGCACGGTATGTGTCTACGGGCTGCACGCGTGTACTTCCTTCTGGCTGCATTACATTCTCGTCTGATCTCCGCAATTTCAGTGGTCCACCAGAAAACTGGCTTGTGGCGACGAGATGACTTGCCGCTGGACATGCTGACGTCGCAGGCTCGCCTAATTGCTCTCATGACGGATATCGTCATCTCCTCAGCGTTGCCACTAACGCTGAGATCCTGTAGCTCCTCGGCGAATAGAGTTGGGATCAAGGTATCGGGCCTGTACCGTCTGACAGACTGCCTGTTAGGTTGCGGGTTCCGTCCATTAAAGGAAAAGAAAATGGCCATGTGATCGCTAGCTGTATACATGTCGCTGACTTGCCATGTAGAGGACCTCGCCAGCTGGGGCGATGCAAACGTTAGATCCACTATCGAGCTAAGGCTCCCTCTGACGAACGTTTTTTTGTTGCCTACGTTTAGTAAGACCAGGTTAAGGCTGCCCAGGGCTTCAAGCAGCAGCTTCCCTTTAGCATTTGTTGACTCTGATTGCCATTCAATTGCCCAGGCATTGAAGTCGCCCGCTATAATTGATGGCGTGCGTGCTCGTGCATCCTCCACTAGTTCGTCAAGCGCGGTGGCAAAAACGTTAAGATTCCAGCTCGGTGGCATATAGCAGCTGTAGATCCAAACACCCTTAGACAAGGCTCTGACAAAGGCGGAGCCTGAGCCAATGTTGTCCATGAATGATGGCTGTTCGGAGCATGCCCAGATCGCGGCCAGGTTTGCTGTGTTGCCGACAAAGTTGGGCCTGTGTGGGATTTTAAGAGGCTCGCTAATTATTGCGATATCGATATCATTTTCGCGCGTCGTCTGGGAGAGCAGATCTTGAGCTGCCCTGCAGTGGTTGAGGTTGATCTGCATAAACTTCATGTCCTAAGATTTTTTATTGCTTCGATAAAAGCTGGACATTGACGGCTGCTGGTTGCATGGAGCGTATCTTGTTTGCCGGCTCTAGTGCATAGGATGCAAGACGGCTTTGCTGTGCATGCTTTCGCCGAGTGGTCGGCCGACCCGCAGTTAAAGCACTGTTTTGAGGCGTCGTGCTGGCTCCGGCATCTTGCTGCGATATGGCCAAAGTTCAAGCAGCGGTAGCATCTTCTCGGCGTGTTGTTCAGGCGAATACGGCAGACAGCCCAGCCTATTCTAATTCTTCCTTCTTTGATGAGCTTATCGGCGCTGTCCTTGGGCACGGGGAGTGTGGCAACGAGTGTGCCATTGTAGCCCGGACGCATTTTAATCAGCTCGCTTGTGAGCTGGTATGGCTCCAGTATTTCGGAGATTGCTCCCAATACATCCTCGCTGGATGTGCCCTCCATGATGTCTCGCAGCTCAATATTCACGCTGTCTCCGAGAGCCTTTACTACCACTCCGTCGCCCAGGACTGCTTCGATCGCCTTCTGCAGTGGGACAGTGCTTTTGTCCGAAGCTTCTGCAAGGTTCAGCAGGACTTCTCCAGCTGCTGTACGACGTATTCCGGACACGGAGCTCTTGAACTGCTGGAGTGCGCTGTTTTTTTGGAGCTCGTTTAGCACGTCGCCATAGGCTTCTTTAGTTTTACAGCGGATTAAAACGGCATCGGGACGGTTTTTGCGAGCCATCGGTGTTTTATTTTGTTTTCCCACCTTTCTCCATTCAGTTCCCTCTCCTGCTGAGCAGGCTTGTTCGGGCGAGTTCACCTTTTTGTCTGAGGTGCCCGGAGACGGACGAGAGTTCTTTTTTGCTCCCTCGCATGAAGCGTTTTGGCCTTTGGTCACTGAGGCGAACGTTGGATTCGAGCTGGTATTTGCTCCGCTCCAGTGTTGGCAAAACATATTTGTTTGTGCCTCTAGAGTGCTGTTTAGCTGCTGACTAACCTCTTCTTGTATAGCTTTGATGCGCTTAAGCTGATTCTTCATGACTACGTTAACATGTCGAACGGCCTTATCCTCCAGTCTGGATATGATATCGCCCGCCAGAGTTCCAAGCTCGTTCATTAGCTCGATAGGCGTCAGCTTAACCCTTTTAGGTGGTGTTTTTCTTTGTGGGCTACAGGGATTTTCAGCTTCTCTGTGTCTCTTTGGAGTGTCCGCTTCATATGTGGCCGGAAACGCAAAGATTTTTTCCGCCAATACGGGCGGGGCTGAGCGACAAGCAGTAATCGGGGGCGATCTCAGCATTTTGTTCGACTTTGCGAACGCCATGGGGGCGGCATCGGCCGTGTCGTTGTGCGCATCATGACTCGCTCCAGAGATTTCGACTGCTATGGGTGCCTGGGGCGAGACACCCAAAGCAGTGGGGCTATGATTAGCCAGAGCTCAGTAGAAGTATTTCCTTCAGGCTTGAATTTAAATTTAAATTTAAATTTGGCGGTCAAAACTGGCGCCTTATCGGAAGCTCGTGTATCGGTCGCGCTTGTATGATCGATTTCTATCGATGTGGCAACTCTGCTACCAGCTGATCAGTTGGGTAAGCGGTTTCCAACACTGGTGTGTTTGCGAGGTGTTTTGGCACTTGAGTAAACAATTTGTCGACAAATACAACAAGTTGCCGCGCAAAAAAGGCACTCAACCAAGCGGACGAAGAGAAAGAGGAAGGAACTCACCCCTCTCCAGCGTCCCCTCGCCAGGAAGCCAACCGACGATCAAAATTTTTAGTTTCAATCGTAGACTACGTCGGTTTAGCACCAGGCCCGGCCCGTACGCGTCTATGGGTGGCGCTCCGTTCAGGTAAGCGCTAGTGTGGAAATTTGCGATTTTCCTGACTCTGCAACTGCAATTTCAGAAGGAACAACGCGGCCCGCTCAAAGCACAAACAATCCGCATCGAGTATCACCGATATATGTGTGCGGCGTATATGTTAGCTAAACTGTGGTCCTCCATACAGCATATGTTGGATCGATGTCGAATCGAGAGTGTGAATTTCTGGACTGACTCAGAAATCACACTACATTGGATAAATACTTCCCCTTCAACATTAGCAACATTCGTAGCCAGTCGAGTTGCAGGCATCCAAGAGATGACACCTAAAGTATCTTGGAGACATGTGCCAACATCAAGCAATCCAGCTGATTTGGCGTCGAGAGGTTGTGACGTTCAAGAACTGTTACAGTCAATATGGTTCGAAGGCCCTCCATTTCTTTGCGAGGACGACACAGAATGGCCTCACAATGAACATTTCAACATACCGAAGGAGTTAAAAGAGAGTGAGGTCAAAAAGTCAGCGCTCGTCTGCTCAGTTAGCAGCTCGAGTCGGTTACCTGAGTTTGTGTACCGGTTTTCGTCATGTCGCAAGTTGGTACGAATAGTTGCGTACATGTACAGATTCGTTTCAAGGTCAAAACAAGAGATACACACTGTCGAACTAGGACCAAAGGAATTGAACTTCGCTTTTTTAAAACTGCTGGAACTAGTTCAGCGAGCAGAATTTAAGGTGGAGTTTGATAGACTAAAAAAGTGTAACACCGTGCAAACAAGTTTGCAATCATTAACTCCCTTTATTCATAAATCAGAAGAGTGTGGAAGGCGAGTATCGTTAATACGAGTAGGAGGCAGACTAGCAAATGCACCGCTAGAATATGACGCGAAATGTCCTATTCTTATGCCAAAAAATTGTTTGCTTGTGCAACTGTACTTGAGAGAGTTGCACATTGGCAATTGTCATGCAGGAGCAAAGACGATGATCGCACTACTCATGCAGAGGATGTGGCTCGTGAATGCTCGACGTGAATGTACTCAGATAGTGCGGAAATGCGTCCAATGCTTCATGAATAAACCGAAGTTAATGGAGCAAATCATGGGAAATTTGCCGGCGGATCGACTTGCCGCGGTTCGGCCATTTAATGTTTGTGGGGTAGATTTTTGTGGTCCAGTCAACGTCTCGCTGAGGATTAGAGGACGAGCCCCAATTAAAATGTATATGGCCGTGTTCGTTTGTTTTGCTTCGAAGGCTGTTCATTTGGAACTTGAAGCAGACTTGTCCACTAACTCATTTTTATGTACAATAAACATCTTCATCGCGCGACGTGGCATACCCGTCCGGCTATACTCGGACAATGCGACGAATTTCGTGGGGACGAACAACCAGCTGAGGGAGTTCCAAGACGCGTTCAACCACCAGCAAAGCAGGCTGCAGCTATACGCAGCGGAACCAGGGATGGAGTGGAGGTTCATTCCTCCGAGAGCGCCGCACTTCGGAGGACTGTGGGAGGCGGCGGTGAAGTCAGCCAAGCACCTCATCGTGCGACAAATAGGCAGCGCGTCGTTGACGGAGAGCGTGGTCCGAGGGCACCTGGCAGACGTGGAGGCCATCCTCAATTCCAGGCCTCTAACACCGCTAGGCAGCGATCCCATCGACGGAGAGGCACTCACCCCAGGCCACTTCCTTATAGGACAGCCTCGGAATTTCGTTGTGTCACAGGTGGCAGTTGGTGTCCAAGCTCAAACAGCGCTTCTGGCAAGCGTGGTCGAGAGACTACGTCCACAGTCTGCAGCAGCGAGGGAAGTGGCAGGAGGCACACGACAACGTCACAGTGGGGGATCTCGTCGTGGTACACGAGGACAACACCCCCCCCCCCAGCGGTGGGCAACGGGCAGAGTCGTGGAGGTAACTCCAGGAGGCGACGGGCGGGTCAGGGTCGTCAGCGTTAAGACCAACATGGGCCTTATCAAGCACCCAATTGCGAAGCTGGTACGGCTACCAGTGGATTGAAGGCGATCCCTTCAAGGTGGCCGGTGTTGGATCATAGCATAAGTTAGTAGAAGACCATAATGAAGTATTAGTTAAGAGACAAAATGAGTTGATAGAGTTAGGTAAAAATGAATTGATTCTCTTATACTGTAAGCTAGTCTGTAAGCTATTTTTGGTTAATACTCGCGACTGATCTTAGTATCCGTTAATAAATAAATAAATAAATAAAAAGTATTACCCATTATAATATCTGGATACCGATTTTAATAATTTAATCGAAAAAAAATGCAGATCGTATTATACGGTCGGGCGTGCTCAACTGTACTTTTCTTTCTAGTTTAAAAAAACATTTTAATTTAGTAGAGTTTGATGTTTATCTAGGCTAACCAGAATTATTGCACAATAAATTGCTAAAAAAAATTTTGTATGCTATAGGAATTAGTATCAGATGTTAGAGGTGATTTGAATATAACAGCTATACACTAGAGTTGTATCGTATCTTTCAGAATGATCGAACGAACTATATCCCAGACTGTAGTTTAGTAGTTTTGTTCTTTGGTCTTGGTCCCATTCTAGTTAGTTCGTTTTGCTCCCACTCGAAAAATCATTAAATTTAAATTGAATTAAGAATGATTTCCCTGAATCGAAAGCGATCGGATGTTTGGAACTTTTTTATAGTTTCAGAAGACAGAAAGCATGCCAAATGTTTTTATTGCAAATCGTCAATAAGCATTTCAGGTGGATCGCAGGGAAACTTAATGAGACACATAAAGGCAAAGCACCCGACTGTGTCAATAGATCGCCAGGCCACAACAACTCCTGCTGTGGCGTTGGATACAGCAGATGAGCCTTGTGAAACGCCAGCCCGCTAGCACTAGTCTCGTTATTAACTATGCAAAATAATTAACCTTTTGTTATTGTAAATTAGTTATAATTTTGCAAGCACAACCCATTTAGTGTCGATAGCTGGTCAGCAAATGATAAGTAATTTCGTTGATCGCCCACCAGCAAACTAGAAGATTGCCCAAATCAACCGCCAAGTATTAAAAATGGTAGCAAAGGGTAATCATGCATTACGCATTGTTGATACACCAGCATTTCGAGAGCTGATCAAGCTGGTGAGCAAATGCCCATGGTATAAGCTGCCAACTCGTTCTGCACTGTCCTACAATAAATAACGTGTTCGAGCTGAAGGTAGCAAATGCAGTTTGCGTTACCACTGACGCATGGTCTTCTATATGCAACCAAAAGTTTGTGGCCGTATCAGCGCACTTCGTTGACACTCAAATGTATAGAGTACGGACACCGCCATACTAAAAACAAGAAAGAAATGTACAGTCGACCATGCCCGACCGTATAATACTCTCTGCATTTTTTTCCCGGTTAAATTATTAAAATCGGTATCAAGATAATACAATATCTAGTACTTGCATTAAAACACATTGAAAGAAATACAATCTAAGCATAATCACACATACATCTGTTTGTTTGTATGCGAATTCAAAACCTTCGATCACGCTTGTATGTTTTGTTTCTGTCCCGCTTGCACTCATACCTTGATATTGCATTCAATTATCAATATTGTAACGCTTCTAGTTTTCTTGTTTATAGTCCGATTTTAATAAACCTTTCTGGTAAAGTTTGATATATTTAGCCTCCACTCCAACAAACTCCTAAAAACGGAACGAAAGTTGGGAATTATTTTTATGTTTTGTGGGAAAAAGGGGCGTGGCAGTCGAAAACTTTAAAATCCAATGTATTTACGCTGTCTCTAGGAACCTGACTGACTAAATATGTGATCGATTGACACCAAGCTCGAACTTGTTGCTCTTACCATCTCTGTAATCTGTTTGTTCATACGGACGGACAGACGGACATGGCTATATCGACTCGGCTTGTGATCCTGATCAAGAATATATATACTTTATGGGGTCTGCCACGCCTCCTTCTGCCTGTTACATACTTTGCACAAACCCAATATACTCTTGCAGAGAGTATGACAAGAATAACAAGAAAGAAAAGTACAGTCGAGCACGCCCGACCGTATAATACTCTCTGCATTTTAATCCCGATTAAATTATTAAAATCGGTATTGAGATATTACAATGTGCAGTACTTTCATCAAAACACCGTGAAACAAAAACAATCTAAGCAAAATCAGACATCTGTTTGTATGCGAATATACACACGTTTGACATTATATGTATGTATGTGTGTATTCGGCGCGGCCAGCGTCTGTGGTCTGCGCTGACGCCACACAAGCAGAGAAAACGTTCGATCACGCTTGTATGTTTCTGTCTCGCTTGCACTTATACCTTGATATGGCGTTCAATTATCAATATTATAACTCTTCTAGTTTTCTTGTTTGTAGTCCGATTTCAATGCGTCTTTTTAGAATAGTTTGATATAGTTAGCCTCCACCCGAATTATACAATTTAAATGATGTACTATATGAACAAATGACTAAAAACGGCACGAAAGTTGATAATTATTGTTTTGTATTGTGGGAAAAAAAAGGCGTGGCAGTCAAAAATTTTAAATGCCAATGCATTAACGTTGTCGCTAAGAACCTCCAAACAAGAATTGGTGATCCTAGGTGCCATGGCTACTGAGATATTCGCCGAAAACAACGATTTTTTCCGAGGTGTGTTTAGTTTTTTGCTCATTGTGGGCGAATGGGGCGTGGCATCGAAAAAAAAAAAGATTCTTGTACTGACTGACTAAATATGTGATCGATTGACACCAAGCTCAAACTTGTAGCTCTTACCATCTCTGAAATCTGTTTGTTCATACGGACAGACGGTCGGACATAGCTATATCGACTCGGGTTGTGATCCTGATCAAGAATATATGTAGGCTGAGACTTGATGGGTTCGCAGAAGATGTTGTTTCCATTAAAACCACAACTTGCATAGTTTGAAAATAATAATATTTATATCAGTTTAATTTCGCAACTTAACAATTATTAGTGGCTTTTCGCTTTAAATTCAAGCTTACAACAGTTTTTGCATGTCTTCTTCACTTTACTTTTATTGGGTTAAAGGGTTGCATGATCTCAATATCTAACATATTCTTACATACATATATGCATCATATAAGGTTGTCAAAAAAGTCTTGCGGTTTTTTTTTATTGAATTTTCAATTGTTCATAAAATTCGTTATAATAATGCGATTTAAGTCAAATATGCGCCGTTTTGTTCGATGATGAGTTCCCAACGAGATACCAACTTCATAATGCCTCTCTTATAGAAACTCGATTCCCTATTGTCAAAAAACTCGGAGAGCCAATTTTCAAAGGACTCTCTTGTGGACACCTTCCGACTACCATGCGCGTTCGCTATGGACAGAAATAGGTGGTAATCACTTGGTGCGAGATCCGGACTATACGGTGGATACAAAAGAACCTCCCATCCGAGCTCACGCAGCTTCGGCAGTACAGGTCCGAATTAAGCGTTTGGCTATAGGGGAGCAGCTCATAGTGGCTGATTCCCTGCTAATCCCACCAAACACACAGAAGAACCTTCCTGGCCGTCAATCCAGGCTTGGACACCGTCTGGGCAGCTTCACCGCTTTTCGACCGCGACCGTTCGCGCTTCACGTTGTCGTAAGTGTCCCACTTTTCATCGCCAGTCACTATCCGCTTCAAAAACGGGTCGATTTTGTTGCGATTCAGAAGCGATTCGCATGCATCCATACGGGCAAAAATGTTTTTTTGCGTCAAGTCGTGTGGCACCCATACATCGAGCTTCTTTTTGAATCCAAGCTTCTTCAAATGATTTATAACGGTTTGAAGACTCATGCCCAGCTCTTGGGCGATGCTACGACTACTACTATGCCGGTCTCTTTCGATCAATTCAGCGATTTTATCGCAATTTTCGACAACAGGCCTTCCGGACCGTGGCGCATCTTCGATCACCTTTGCACCAGAACGAAAATGTTGAAACCATCGTTGTGCGGTGGATATGGAAACTGTATCGGGTCCATAAACTGAACAAATTTTATTAGCTGCATGTGATGCATTTTTGCCTTTATCGTAGTAGTACTGTAAAATATGCAGTATTTTCTCTTTATTTTGCTCCAAGTTTGCGACGCTATAACTCACGAATTATTGAAAACAAACAACAATCAATAAAACACGTGTTAGCGCGTGAAAAAAGTTTTCCAAAAAGCTTTAGCGTGAACCGATGCGACGAATACAACTAGAACTACGCGCTTGCAAAGACAAGCTTGCGGAAATACCTCAAGACTTTTTTGACATAAATATTTTTTATTATGCTTAGATTGTTTTTGTTTTAACGTGGCTTAATGCAAGTACAACACATTGAAATATCTCAATTCAGATTTTAATAATTTAATTGGGATTAAATTGCAGAAAGTATTATAAGGTCGGGCGTGTTTGACTGTACTTTTCTTTTTATATATATTTTTATTTATTTAAAACGGAGTTTAAGAACAGAAGTTTAGAGAAATGTTCCTTAGTTAGTCTATTTCTTTTCTCGGTTGCCGTATTACCCGCTTTTGAGAATATGCGCTAAGCCGAGCGCATTTCCTCCAAGGCGTCAATGACGTTGCGTTTCAGCCCCAATACAGTGAACAATCGGTATGACCAGGCTCAATGTAGCATATTTCTCACCACTCATTTCGCATAGCTCCGCGCGAAATTATTTCGTTTCAATGGCGACATAACTCCGCTGAAAGGTCGGTGGAGATATGACGTTTTGAAACTACAGAACTTCGCGCGGAGATATGCCGTTTTTTTTCTGGCGTTGTAAAGCGACATAACTCCGCGGTGGTCGGCGGTGGAGAAATGTCGTTCCAAAACGACAGAGCTCCGCGGATGAACTAACGACAAAACTCCGCTCGAGCTTATGTCGTTTCAAAACGACATATCTCCGCCGATCTCAAAGCGGAGTTGTGTCGTCTTTGAACGACATATCTCCGCCGAAGACCACCGTGGAGCTGTGTCACTTTACAACGACATATCTTCGCCAAAAAAATAAACGACATATCTCCCCGCGAAATTCTGTCGTTTTAGAAAGGCTATCTCCGCCTACAAAAACCGAAATATTTCTGATAAAAAGATGAGAAAAAAAGATTTACAGCGCCCAAATTTTATCTCCCAATTCTAATTAATTTAGGAATTGGAGTGACTAAATACTGAATATGTCCCACACAAGCAAGATTTGATTAAATTCCTTTTATTAGTGGGAATAAGAATTCTCCTTACGAAATGATCAACTAATAAAATTAATTTTGGTTTTTAGTGCCACTGTGAAGTTAAAGCAAAATAAAGTCAATTCTGCTAAGTGCGTATTAACTTTCTTTTATTTCTATAATTCATACATCGTGTTCATACCCTTGCAGATTGTATATTGTTTTTATTGTTATAGATTTTGCATTAAGTTTAAATGTACACATTACGAATAGCTGAATTAACTTCTTGATTGCATGTTGGACATTTTGGAGTAGAATTTTCTAAGTGGGAAACAATTTTATTCCAACAGTTGCCACAAATATTAACATGGTTGAAGCAAAACCGATTTTGGTTTGCGTAGGCACACATTGCATGGATTTGTTTGAACACATGAACTTTCGGATAGCTGACTTTAATTTGATGAAGTCGAAGAAAGACGTCGTCTCTTTCAGATGACTTCAATTCAGCTGATATTCCAGTCAAATTGCTTTTTGTGTCCACACTGTCAAAAAAATTTTGCTCTGAAAATCTGTCGTTGAAGCAAACAACACGAGCCAAAAATCCTGGTACATCGATTTCATTTTTCCCAGTAGCTCCATGGATTCCATAATTTTTTGAGCGCGGTCCTGAAATCATAAAGTAAAATGTCTAGTTATTTAAACACAAAAAGTATTATATTTACATCTCCATATACTTTGTAAAGAAGCGTTCTAGCCAGGGTACAGATCTCAGTCTATCCAGGACTCGAATCTTACAAGATATTTGTAATATTCGCGGAGACTCTGCAGACGGGGAGAAATGACCGATCTAAGGGTGGATGCTGACGTGGGAAGGGGGAAAGCGAGACGTAAGATCTAAACGGGGGGCGCCACCGTTGAGCTCAGCGAGTCGCTGCGTACAGGGTGAGAGAACGTCTTGCGAGTTTCCGATCGTGGCTCAAGGGTACCAAGAGGCCACGATGGTTCTCAGCGGAGACGGCGTTGATTCGCGAGAAAAGAGTGCGACTCCAGGGGCACCGTAGAGTCACGACAATTCTCGAACGAAACGGGAGCAACGGGAGAAGCGATATGATGGGCGAAACCTAACCAATGCTGGGATTCAATCTACGAACAACGCGCTGTTCGTTTTCGTTTTTCTTTTTCTTTAATTTTTCTCTTTATCTTTTTCTTTCACTGTCGCGCCTTACTGTCGCACTGGTCCTAATGGTTCTATCTACTTACAGTTGTATGCTTCCTGTTGTCGCTCGCTGCTTACGTCTGCTTATATCAGCTCTTGATTGCAAAGAGCCGGCAGCGATCTCGATCGAGCAGCGCGGAAGCTGTATTGATACAACTCCACCACGAAAGCTCTCTCTTCACCACAGAGCTTTCGTGCAGAGTTGCACCCGACCGCTTCCCGCGCTGCCGACAGAGGGCTCTGCCAGCAACCCTAAACTCTTATCAACAAAGTATTCGATAACTTAAACAATATTTTAATTCATGAAATTCTCTTAATACTAAATTAACCAAAGATAATAATTCATTTTCTTAAATCTATTTTGTCAAATATTAATCCTACTTATACATATAAACTATGTAAGACGGGGGAAGAACCCCGCCTTGTATGAACGACGCAACTCGTTTCCTCAACTCTTCTATGCGGCCTTACCCATCGAGGCCGAATTCTTGGGCTATCGCCATTAATTCCTCCTTCCCACGGTAATACACCCATCGTACCCCAAAACTGTGTCAAGGGACTCACCTGGTTCCATTTCGGATGGGTTGTCTCGTTTTCCTCGAAAGTGACAGAAAGGAAGGACGTCTGGTTCTTTTTCCTTTCAGCTTCCTTGTTTGAACCACGGTTGCCACATCATTTTTTTTAAAATCGCCAAAAAAAAATTTTAAAAAGAGCCAATTTGAATAAAAAGGAGCCAAAAATACTGGTTTCATAGCAATTCATATTTAAATAAAAAATATAATTTTTTTTTATTTAGTAAAGACACTTCATTTGACTCCTTTCTTATAATTATGTATGCATCGGCTTAATAACAAAATAAACGATTTGATTAAAGATTATTTAAACTTAAACTTTTCTTAAATTTCTTAATTTTCTCCCTTAACTTATAAATATGGTTTTTAATAATATAACAAATAATCCAAAAATAATATAAAGAAATAATATTTGATATAACAAACAAAATAAACGATTTCATTAAAGATTATTTAAACTGATTTTCTTTTCTTAAATTTCTTTCTTATAATTATGTATAACAAACAAAATAAACGATTTCATTAAAGATTATTTAAATTGATTTTCTTTTCTTAAATTTCTTCATTTCTCCCTTAACTTATAAATATGGTTTTTTAATAACATAACAAATAATCCAAAATTAATATATAGAAAAAATATTTGACATTATACGTCTTTAACTGACCACACATAGTGTGAATCAATATTGCTATGCAAGTCCTTACATAACATAATGTTATTTATAGTACTAAACTCTAGCTTATTTCTAAGTTTAGTTTTATTACAAACTAATTTCAAAAAATTTCCGCTGGGCAGCCGCTGAACTATGGGGTAAGAACAAAATTTTTCTAAGGAATTGGATTAGATCCTTAAAAATATTTATGTCAAGGCCATTTTTTGCATTTGATACATTTTCGCAAAACAATAAAACGTTATCATTTTTGTTTAACAAGTTTTTACTTAGCTTTAGCCTTGTGTATTGTGTTACAATATCATCCGGATCACATTCACACAAATATTCAAAATTTTTAATTAATGGCATAATGTCACTTTCTCCGCTAGAACAAATACTAGCAGGTGTTATTAATATCAAAGACTTAATATCGCCACGAGAAAAATCAAAGCGCTGCACTAATTGTGCAGCAAGCTCCAAATAAAACGTTTGAATAAATATTTTAATTTTTAAAATAGTGGGCTTCTCGCAGCACATATCGTCTATACATTTTTGGCCTTTAACCCCAATAAATATATTTTCAGTCGGCAAAAGATGCGATGTTAGATCATTCATTTTAAAATTCTCTACATTGAGATCCCTGACATAAGTTTGATCTACAAAATTATTCAAAACTACCTTAAAGGTGGATTCTAATCTCGTAAAAAGATATGGTAGTCGAATGCTTTCTGACTGAAATTCAGTATTCAAGTCGTTTATAATTTTTATAATATAATTTAAAAAGTATAAATATACTTTAATTTCGCAATCCATCATTAATTTTGCTATTTCTTTTGGTTTTATATTGTTAACCTCTAGGGTTTGTGACAAAAAAAATAGCTGTAGTGGTTCCCATTGCTTAAGGATTCGCCCAATTACTTTTTCCAATGACAGTCATCTAGTCATAGAAATTCCCAAAATTTTGTGGGGCTTCACATTGCAATATTCCTGAAATTCTTTTAATTCTTGCACCCTCTTTGGGCTCCACGCAAAATATGAATATATATTCCGGCAGAGCAACTCAACACTGGAAGGCAATTTTTTGCAAGCGTATCCCGAACAAAGATGCAATGAGTGACATGTGCATTTCAGAAAAAACAATTGTGTATTCCCACATAATTTTGTTTTAAGGCTATTAAGGCATCCTGCCATGGTACTTGCGCCGTCAGTTGCCAGACCTATCAAATTATTAAGTGGAATTTCGTTTAAAGAAAAGAAGTTCTTAATGGCCATATAAATCGACTCTGCATCGCATTTGTCCAACTCGATCAGTGCCAAGAATGTGTCATTAACAGTTTCAGCTATCGAATTGAAGTATCGAGCCACAAGAACAAGTGCCTTTCGGCATGACACATCAGTAGTCTCATCCACTATTAACGAAAACTTATTTTTTTTTAATGACGAGACTATTTTCTCCATTGACCTGTCGCCAAGTTGTTTGCATAATTGTGTGGTCTTTGTGCGACCACATTTTAGGTCCTTTGCAATTTTTGAGTCCGGACAACAAACTCTTAATAAATTCGGCAAATAATCCATCAACATAAATGGAAGATTATGCATAACTAAAAACATTATGAGCGCATATTCCGCGTCTTGAATTTTTTTGTTATGCGACATACCTTGGTAAATGAATCAAGTTTAACTTGATTCTCCTTCGATTTAATATTTCTTAAATGAATTGCCTGCTTTTCGTGCTTTTGGACTCCGTTGAAGTGATTCACCAATGGCTTCTCACATGCTTTACAGAATGCACGTCCCGAATTGTTCTGCAACCAGCTAAACTTATCGAGCCATTCAACTCGAAACTTTCGATTCGCAACAAACCTATGGCATAAATAAAAGATAAAATATAAAATTGCCTTCACATACGATTTTTCATTACTCACGGTTGGTTTTCCGCTTGGGAATTTGAGACAATGGTCTCATCAATCTGATTTGCGGATTGAGTGCTTTCCGAACCCGTTTTTTTAAGAAACCTACAAATGTTGTGTAACAACTAATTCAAAAAGTTTTAAATATTAACTTACTTGTCCATGGTGAATATTTCACTTGCACTATTGACACTTTTAACAAATTTAATAACCACCAGTCTTAAAACAATTCCGCTTAAAAAAGTACTCAAAATACAGTTACTTTTGTGTACAGTGATGAATTTCGATTACAGAGTTGTTTTTTTTTATATCGAATTTGTTTTGAACGTGCACTTACGCAACGCATAAATATCGATAGTTTATATATATTAAACGATAGTTGCGAAAAACATCGATATGGACAATTAGGGCTTAGTAATATTGAAATCAAATAATCGTCATCAAAACGAGCCAATTTAAAAAAAAAAGAGCCAGGGAGCCAAACGATCAAAAAAGAGCCAGTTTTGGTTCCAAACCGCCAAGTGTGGCAACCGTGGTTTGAACCGAAGTTTTCATCGATGAATTCCGGGGACTCCTCGATGAGCTCCGTGAGAAAGGACGGGAGGAAGTTCTTCGACGAATTCCTTGAGGAAACTAGGCGAAAATTTCATCGATGAATTCCTTGAGGAAAGCAGGCGGATATTCCTCTATGAATTCCTTGAGGAAACCAGTTCGAAAATTCCTCGATGAATTCCTTGAGGAAAGCAGGCGGAAATTCCCCGATGAATTAGTTGAGGAAACCAGTGCCACTTTATGCTGTAACACCAAAAAAACAAAAAAATCTTTATCCTCCTTTTTTTTTCCCCAAAAAAAAAATTGTTTTGTCCGTTTCTATCCGGCCTCAAGCCCACTGTAATTTCTGTTCGATTTTATATGGCCTCCGGCACACTGTAGTTTTTGTCCACTTTAATATGCCTCCGGCCCACTGTAGTTTTTATTTTACTTTTGTATGGCCTCCGGCCTCGCATACAAGGTTCTCACGAGCGTGTTGTGTGAGAGACTTAAGCCATGTGCTGAAGCATTGATCGGACCGTATCAATGCGGCTTTCGTCCTGGGAGGTCCACAGTCGACCAGATCTTCACACTACGCCAGATCTTAGAGAAAGCGCACGAGAACCAAATCGACACCTACCACCTGTTTGTCGATTTTAAAGCCGCCTTCGATAGCCCACAGCGAGATCGCCTGTACGCTACCATGTCTGAGCTTGGTATACCTGCAAAGATAATACGGCTTTGCAGAATGACATTGAGCAACACCATCAGCTCTGTCAAGGTAGGAAATGACCATTCCGAAACCTTCGTTACCAAGCGGGGTCTCAGACAGGGCGACTCGCTATCATGTTTGCTCTTCAATCTACTGATGGAGAGCATAATAAGGAAAGCTGGAGTGCATCGGACGGGCACAATACTGGGAAACAAATGTGTCCAGCTCCTTGGTTACGCCGATGATATTGATATTATTGGTCGTACCAAGCGTGATGTTACTGCGGCTTTTGGAGCTATCGAAAAGGAATCAGCGAGAGTTGGACTTGCAGTGAACATGGGAAAAACGAAGTTTATGGTGTGCAGTAGCAGAGAGTCGCGGCGTCTTGACTCTCACCTTACTGCTGGCGACTATAACTTCGAGTCTGTCAAGGAATTTGTCTACTTGGGAACTGCAGTGACCAATAACAATGATGTCAGCCTGGAGATCATGCGGAGGATCACACTTGCCAACAGGTGCTACTTTGGGCTCAGTAGGTATTTTAATAATAGAGCCCTCTTTCGGAAGGCAAAGGTTGCACTATACAAAACGCTCATCACTCCAGTGTTGCTGTATGGTGCGGAAGCCTGGACAATGACGCAGTCAGATGCAGCTGCTCTTGGTGTCTTCGAGAGAAAGATTCTGCGCAAGATCTTCGGACCAATTTGCGTTGGCGGTATCTATCGCATCAGGTGGAACGATGAGCTGTACGAGTTATACGGGGATGTGGAAATGGTCAAGCGAGTTAACATTCAGCGCCTTCGCTGGCTAGGCCACATTGCCCGTATGGAGGAAACAACTCCAGCTCGGTCTGTTTTTGATGCGGTAGTTCGCGGACAATGGAGGAGAGGAAGGCCACGCGCACGTTGGAAGGACCAGATGGATGCCCTCCTAGCAGCACTTGGTGTTACCAACTGGCGAAGTCGCGCAGAGGACAGACAAGCGTAGAGGCAAATCGTGCATCAGGCTGTGCCCCATTAGGGGTGTTATGGCCAATTATTATTATTATTATTTAAGCTACTGACTGCGTCCAACTTGGTGGGCGCCAGTGTGATCCTTGTCCCTTCACTCTTCAAGTCGACACACTACCTCCACGTGGTTCCCCCTGGATTGTAACTCAGCACCCGCTGAGTTATAAACCAAAGTGCGCGGCGGGATCCTAATCCTTAAATTAGGTTTTGGCGTAGGACTTGATATCCACCCATGGAAAAACCAACATCAGTGAAGGATGCAAGAGGAGCCTCGGATAAGAACCCAAACAACGTTGACGACCATGGCAAACGTAAAAAAGGACAATGATTTGAGAGTATGCACTTGGAATGTACGGACACTGTACAGACCCGGTGCTGCTCAACAACTAGCGGATACCCTCAATAAGTTGAAGGCTGACATCACGGCTCTTCAAGAAATGCTATGGATTGGACAGGGCTGCATGAGGAAGAAAGCCTGTGACATATACTACAGCTGTCATAATAGTAGACATGAGTTTGGTTGCGGTTTCGTCGTAGGATCCAGGTTACGGCACCGTGTCTCGCAGTTTACACCATATAGCGAGAGAATTGCGACGATCCGAATTGCTGCCAAATTCTTTAACATCAGCCTCATCTGTGCGCACGCCCCAACGGAGGACAAAGACGATGCTACCAAGGATGCTTTCTATACAGAGCTCGACCGAGCGTATATATATATAGCCGATGCCCGTCACATGACGTTTAAATTCTCCTGGGAGATTTTAATGCCAAAATCGGACGGGAGGGCATTTTTGGAACAACCGTTGGGAAGTATAGCCTGCATGATAAATTGTCCAAATCATAATTATTTTGAAGTAGAGTCAATATAAATGGTATTCCAATTAAAAACCGGTTGAGTTTTCACAGAGAAAATCAAGATTAATGCTCTAAATGTGGTGATTCCAAAATAAGGTCTAAAATCGTCTAGGACGACTAGAAACGCCTAAAAATGAAAAAATAAAAAAAGTTGAAAAAAAATTATAAATTGTCCAAATAATAATTATTTTGAAGTAGAGTCAATATAAATGGTATTCCAATTAAAAACCGGTTGGGTTTTCACAGAGAAAATCAAGATTAATGCTCTAAATGTGGTGATTCCAAAATAAGGTCTAAAATCGTCTAGGACGACTAGAAACGCCTAAAAAGGAAAAAATAAAAAAAGATAAAAAAAAATTATAAATTGTCGAAATAATAATTATTTTGAGTGAGTCATATAAATGGTATTCCAATTTGGTTTGACCAGGAGTGTCAAGATTAATGCTCTAAATTGGGAAACGCCGCCTACAGAAGAACGCTGCAAGCTAAAAACGCCTAAATATGAAAAAATAAAAAAATTGAACAAAAATTTTAAATTGTCGAAATCATAATTATTTTGAAGTAGAGTCAATATAAATGGTATTCCAATTAAAAACCGGTTGAGTTTTAACAGAGAAAATCAAGATTAATGCTCTAAATGTGGTGATTCCAAAATAAGGTCCAAAATCGTCTAGGACGCCTAGAAACGCCTAAAAATTAAAAAACAAAAAAAGTTGAAAAAAATTTAAATTGTAGAAATCATAATTATTTTGAAGTAGAGTCAATATAAATGGTATTTCAATTAAAAATCGGTTGAGTTTTCACAGAGAAAATCAAGATTAATGCTCTAAATGTGGTGATTCCAAAATAAGGTCTAAAATCGTCTAGGACGACTAGAAACGCCCTAAAAATGAAAAAATAAAAAAAGTTGAAAAAATTTAATAGTAATAAGTATGAAAAAAAATTATAAATTGTCCAAATCATAATTATTTTGAAGTAGAGTCAATATAAATGGTATTCCAATTAAAAACCGGTTGAGTTTTCACAGAGAAAATCAAGATTAATGCTCTAAATGTGGTGATTCCAAAATAAGGTCTAAAATCGTCTAGGACGACTAGAAACGCCTAAAAATGAAAAAAAAAAAAAAAGTTGAAAAAAAATTATAAATTGTCCAAATCATAATTATTTTGAAGTAGAGTCAATATAAATGGTATTTCAATTAAAAACCGGTTGAGTTTTCACAGAGAAAATCAAGATTAATGCTCTAAATGTGGTGATTCCAAAATAAGGTCTAAAATCGTCTAGGACGACTAGAAACGCCTAAAAATGAAAAAAAAAAAAAAGTTGAAAAAAAATTATAAATTGTCCAAATCATAATTATTTTGAAGTAGAGTCAATATAAATGGTATTCCAATTAAAAACCGGTTGAGTTTTCACAGAGAAAATCAAGATTAATGCTCTAAATGTGGTGATTCCAAAATAAGGTCTAAAATCGTCTAGGACGACTAGAAACGCCTAAAAATTAAAAAAAAAAAAAAAAAAAAATTATAAATTGTCCAAATCATAATTATTTTGAAGTAGAGTCAATATAAATGGTATTTCAATTAAAAACCGGTTGAGTTTTCACAGAGAAAATCAAGATTAATGCTCTAAATGTGGTGATTCCAAAATAAGGTCTAAAATCGTCTAGGACGACTAGAAACGCCTAAAAATTAAAAAAAAAAAAAAAAATGTTGAAAAAAAATTATAAATTGTCCAAATCATAATTATTTTGAAGTAGAGTCAATATAAATGGTATTCCAATTAAAAACCGGTTGAGTTTTCACAGAGAAAATCAAGATTAATGCTCTAAATGTGGTGATTCCAAAATAAGGTCTAAAATCGTCTAGGACGACTAGAAACGCCTAAAAATGAAAAAATAAAAAAAAGTTGAAAAAAAATTATAAATTGTCCAAATCATAATTATTTTGAAGTAGAGTCAATATAAATGGTATTCCAATTAAAAACCGGTTGAGTTTTCACAGAGAAAATCAAGATTAATGCTCTAAATGTGTGATTAAATTATCTAAATGTGGTGATTCCAAATTAAGGTCTAAAATCGTCTAGGACGACTAGAAACGCCTAAAATATAAAGAAAAAATTAAAAAGTTGAAAAAAAATTATAAATTGTCCAAATCATAATTATTTTGAAGTAGAGTCAATATAAATGGTATTCCAATTAAAAACCGGTTGAGTTTTCACAGAGAAAATCAAGATTAATGCTCTTAATGTGGTGATTCCAAAATAAGGTCCTAAAATCGTCTAGGACGACTAGAAACGCCTAAAAATGAAAAAAATAAAAAAGTTGAAAAAAAATTATAAATTGTCCAAATCATAATTATTTTGAAGTAGAGTCAATATAAATGGTATTCCAATTAAAAACCGGTTGAGTTTTCACAGAGAAAATCAAGATTAATGCTCTTAATGTGGTGATTCCAAAATAAGGTCCAAAATCGTCTAGGACGACTAGAAACGCCTAAAAATGAAAAAAATAAAAAAAGTTGAAAAAAAATTATAAATTGTCCAAATCATAATTATTTTGAAGTAGAGTCAATATAAATGGTATTCCAATTAAAAACCGGTTGAGTTTTTACACTGAGAAAATCAAGATTAATGCTCTTAAATGTGGTGATTCCAAAATAAGGTCCAAAATCGTCTAGGACGACTAGAAACGCCTAAAAATTTAAAAAATAAAAAAAGTTGAAAAAAAATTATAAATTGTCCAAATCATAATTATTTTGAAGTAGAGTCAATATAAATGGTATTCCAATTAAAAACCGGTTGAGTTTTCACAGAGAAAATCAAGATTAATGCTCTAAATGTGGTGATTCCAAAATAAGGTCCAAAATCGTCTAGGACGACTAGAAACGCCTAAAAATGAAAAATAAAAAAAGTTGAAAAAAAATTTTAAATTGTCGAAATCATAATTATTTTGAAGTAGAGTCAATATAAATGGTATTCCAATTAAAAACCGGTTGAGTTTTCACAGAGAAAATCAAGATTAATGCTCTAAATGTGGTGATTCCAAAATAAGGTCTAAAATCGTCTAGGACGACTAGAAACGCCAAAAATGAAAAAATAAAAAAAGTTGAAAAAAAATTATAAATTGTCCAAATCATAATTATTTTGAAGTAGAGTCAATATAAATGGTATTCCAATTAAAAACCTGTTGAGTTTTCACAGGGCGGGAATGGGGGAGAGAACACAAGGTAAAACTACTGACTGGGTCCAACTTGGTGGGCGCCAGTGTGATCCTTCTCCCTTCACTCTTCAAGTCGACACACTACCTCCACGTGGTTCCCCCTGGATTGTAACTCAGCACCCGCTGAGTTATAAACCAAAGTGCGCGGCGGGATCCTAATCCTTAAATTAGGTTTTGGCGTAGGACTTGATATCCACCCATGGAAAAACCAACATCAGTGAAGGATGCAAGAGGAGCCTCGGATAAGAACCCAAACAACGTTGACGACCATGGCAAACGTAAAAAGGACAATGATTTGAGAGTATGCACTTGGAATGTACGGACACTGTACAGACCCGGTGCTGCTCAACAACTAGCGGATACCCTCAATAAGTTGAAGGCTGACATCACGGCTCTTCAAGAAATGCGATGGATTGGACAGGGCTGCATGAGGAAGAAAGCCTGTGACATATACTACAGCTGTCATAATAGTAGACATGAGTTTGGTTGCGGTTTCGTCGTAGGATCCAACGGTTACGGCACCGTGTCTCGCAGTTTACACCATATAGCGAGAGAATTGCGACGATCCGAATTGCTGCCAAATTCTTTAACATCAGCTCATCTGTGCGCACGCCTCAACGGAGGACAAAGACGATGCTACCAAGGATGCTTTCTATACAGAGCTCGGAGCTTGCCCGTCACATGACGTTAAAATTTCATGACAGTTCGTAGTACTGGATTTCGTCATCTCGACATCCATAAGGCATCCAGGCTCTCCCCTGATCGTCTGACTAGCAATCAGATTGATCACGTTGTGATCGATGCAAGGCACGCGTTTAGCATCCTAGATGTGAGATCCTGTCGGGGTCCCAGCATCGACTCTGACCACTACTTAGTTGTGGCTAAGGTTCGCGCACGGCTATGTGTTGCGAAGGTCCCACATCGAGGTATGGCAAGGAAACTTGACATCGGAAAGTTGCCGTCACAACAGCATAAGTATGCCTTCTCCACTCGACTCCCATGCCGACTGGCAGAACTCTCTCCAACGCCTATAAATTCTGATAATATGTGGTCGCACATATCAAACGCCATAACCACTTCTGCTGTGGAAACTCTGGGATTCCAGCGACCTCCGAAAAGGAATCCATGGTATGACCAGGAGTGTTGAGAAGCGACTGCTGCAAAGGACGCCGCCTACAGAAGAACGCTGCAAGCAGGAGCCACTCGAGCGGTAGTAGACATTTATAGGTCCCGGAGACGAGATGAGAAGCGCCTTTTCAAGAGGAAGAAGCGGGAGATTGAAAGGCTTGAGTGTGAGAAGATGGAGAGTAGCAGATGCAGGAATGATGCCCGTGACTTTTACCGGAGAGTCAAACGTATGACTCAAGGGTATAAGCCTGGATCGCTTGCCTGCAGGAAAGATGACGGAAACCTCGTCACAGATGCGGAGATGGTACTGAGGTTATGGCGGGATCACTTTGAAAGTCTTTTGGCTGGAACAGTGAAGGCGAACCTGACGAAGTTGATCCACTAACCCCAATCAGAGATGATGGTGTTAATGTTCCCATCCCTAGCCATACGGAGGTCGAAGTCGCAATGCGCCGACTTAAAAACAATAAAGCCGCAGGAGCTGATGGGCTACCGGCTGAATTGTTTAAGGCCGGAGGCGATGAGTTGGTAGGGTGCATGCACCAGCTTATCAGTAGCGTATGGCTATCGGAAAGCATGCCCGTTGATTGGAACCTCAGTATAATCTGCCCCATCCTGAAGAAGGGTGATGCTACACAGCGCACCAACTACCTTGGCATTAGCCTTCTTCCCGTCGCATACAAGGTTCTCACGAGCGTGTTGTGTGAGAGACTTAAGCCATGTGCTGAAGCATTGATCGGACCGTATCAATGTGGCTGTCGTCCTGGGAGGTTCACAGTCGACCAGATTTTCACACTACGCCAGATCTCAGAGAAAGCGCACGAGAACCAAATCGACACCTACCACCTGTTTGTCGATTTTAAAGCCGCCTTCGATAGCCCACAGCGAGATCGCCTGTACGCTACCATGTCTTAGCTTGGTATACCTGCAAAGCTAATACGGCTTTGCAGAATGACATTGAGCAACACCATCAGCTCTGTCAAGGTAGGAAATGACCATTCCGAAACCTTCGTTACCAAGCGTGGTCTCAGACAGGGCGACTCGCTGTCATGTTTGCTCTTCAATCTACTGATGGAGAGTATAATAAGGAAAGCCGGAGTGCATCGGACGGGCACAATACTGGGAAACAAATGTGTCCAGCTCCTTGGTTACGCCGATGATATTGATATTATTGGTCGTACCAAGCGTTATGTTACTGCGGCTTTTGGAGCTATCGAAAAGGAATCAGCGAGAGTTGGCCTTGCAGTGAACATGGGCAAAACGAAGTTTATGTTGTGCAGTAGCAGAGAGTCGCGGCGTCTTGACTCTCACCTTACTGCTGGCGACTATAACTTCGATTCTGTCAAGGAATTTGTCTACTTGGGAACTGCAGTGACCAATAACAATGATGTCAGCCTGGAGATCATTCGGAGGATCACACTTGCCAACAGGTGCTACTTTGGGCTCAGTAGGCATTTTAATAATAGAGCCCTCTCTCGGAAGGAAAAGATTGCACTATACATAACGCTCATCACTCCAGAGATGCTGTATGGTGCGGAAGCCTGGACAATGACGCAGTCAGATGCAGCTGCTCTTGGCGTCTTCGATAAAAAGATTCTGCGCAAGATCTTCGAACTAATTTGCGTTGGCGGTATCTATCGCATCAGGTGGAACGATGAGCTGTACGAGTTATACGGGGATGTGGACATGGTCAAGCGAGTTAACATTCAGCGCCTTCGCTGGCTAGGCCACATTGCCCGTATGGAGGAAACAACTCCAACTCGCTCTGTTTTTGATGCGGTAGTTCGCGGACAACGGAGGAGAGGAAGGCCACGCGCACGTTGGAAGGACCAGATGGATGCCCTTCTAGCAGCACTTGGTGTTACCAACTGGCGAAGTCGTGCACAGGACAGAGAAGCGTGGAGGCAAATCGTACATCAGGCTGAGCCCCATTAGGGGTGTTATGGCCAAATATTATTATGTACTGTAGTTTTTATTTTACTTTTGTATGGCCTCCGGCCCACTGTGATTTTTGTCCACCTTCATGCGGCCTCTGGCCCACTGTGGTTTTTGCTCACTGTTATGTGGCCTTTGGCCCACTGTGGTTTTTGGTCCCTTTTATATGGCCTCTGGGCCACGGTAGTTTTGTTTTCGCTGCACACGGTGACGTCACGCACTTGTCACCGTTTTCGAACTCGCGCGCTGCCAAACCCACCACCAAAACGTATGTGTGTGTGAGTGGGCACGCGTCTGTGACGTCACACGCATGCACTTGTTTTCCGATTCTCATTGTACCGTTTTTCGCGGGGACGGGTAGCCGCGATCTCCAACAAACCGTTTACTTGACGTCGCGCGCGATCTGCCTAATCGGCGTTTGTCGCTGTGTCAAATTCCGTCAATGCTTGGCGCGTCTGCACTAGCAGGTACCGGCGCGCGTCGAAAGTGCGACAAACGTTTCCCCGCCCTTATATTATATACCCCTGGCCTAAATGCTGGTTTTGAGCGCGCTTTTTGTATTGACGGTAATTTTCTCTCCCTCTATTTGTTTTTCCTCTTTACATAGACAGACAAGTCGAAATCTAAAATTCGACCAACGAATCCCAGACCGGCGCCAGTGCGCACTCACGGGTTTTAATCCGCGATGCTAGCATGAGAAGGGGAAACGGAACGTAAGATCGAGGCAGGGACACTGTCGTCGTTCTCCACGAGCTGCTGCGGTGCTCCGCGAGATCGAAGCGGGGCACCGAAGTACTCAGGCGGCTACCGCTGTTCTCAGGCGAGGAGTGCAGGAGGGAGTTGGACGATGCGTACGCGAGATCTAAACGGTGAGCGCCACCGTTGATCTCAGCGAGTCTCTGCGTGGCTCAAGGGTACCAAGAGGCCACCATGGTTCTCAGGGGAAGACGGCGTTGATTCGTGAGAAAAGCGTGGGACTCTAGGGGCGCGTAGAGTCACTGCTATTCTCAAACGAAACGGAAAATACTGGGAGTAGGGAGGTAATGGTCATAACCTAACCAATCTTGGACTATTTATATTCTTTTCAATTAACTAAGAACGCGCTGCTCGTTTGCGATTTCTTTTCGTTTATTTTCTCTTTTCTTATTAGTTCACCCTATCGCACTATGGGTCAAACGCCCGATTTTTAGGAATTAATTAATATCTCAAGAACCAAACAAGATAATTTAATTTTAGGGAAAATTTAATTCAAAACATTATAAATTTGTCGTTTTCTTATACAATGTTGCTATTAAACTTAATATTTGGCCATTGCAAGCTTTGGGAATATTGGAAACGGCGTCTTGCTTGCTTTGCTAGCTCCCTTGTTGACGCCAAACTTCACAGATAATTGCATTGCATACAACGAGGTTAGTTGCTAAAAACTTAAATTGTGCAAAAAGTGCGCAAAAGTGCACATTGTGCTTTTAGGTCTGAAATCGTAATTGATTACTCTACAATATGTATATAGTTGCATTGCTATAAAATGCTACAAACATAAGTTATGTTCTCTCAAAGATGAATTTATAGCACAAAATCTTTGTTTGAGGTTAGTTTTTAGTTTACTTAAAACTCCACATAGCACGCAGATTTAAGATAGAACAAAAACATTAACTCAAAGTCAAAACCTCATCCTTTGCTATCCATTAAACATTTTAACAAAATTTTCCTTATATTTGGGTCAAAGCTTGCTTTAAATGTACGTATCGATTGCTTACAAACGTTAACATGCACGCGTTATGTATAACAGCTCTGTTAAGGAAGTGTTATCTTAACAGAATGCGCGCCTGTTAAAATTCTGGGTATGTAACATTTACATATGTGGTATTGCTAATGGATTGTGATCAAAATTATGTAAATTTAATCAACTTGATAGTTAGACTTAATTCCTAAAAATCGGGCGTTTGACCCATAGTGTATCGTCGCACCGATCCTAACGGTTCTTGTTACTCACTGTTATATTGTTTCTTTTCGCTGTTTGCTGTTAGACTCGATCGCAAAGTTCCGACAACGCTCTCAATCGAGCAGCGCGGAAGCTGTCCTGATGCAATTCCATCACGAAAGCTCTCTATTCACCACAGAGCTTTCGTGCAGAGTTGCACCTGACTGCTCCCCGCGCTTCCGGTAGAGGGCGCTGCCTGCTTCCCTAAGCTCTTATCGATTTACCAATTATTCGATAAACTTAAAATACATCATTCCTAATTTAAAATACATTCTATGGTAATTCATTGTAAACTCTTATTACTATGTTAAACTATGATAATTCATTTTCGTAAACCTTAAAACTATATCTATATTAAATATTTTTAGAAAGGACTAGGACCCCGCCTTACAAAACATGTATTATTTGTTTAATATATATACGATATATCGTAGGCTTCAGTGGATTTAGCATTTTTGTTGTAGGATTTTAATTTTTATTTGATTTTTCTCTTTATTTTTCAATATATTTTAGTATGTATATAAGTATGAATATATATTAATTTCAAATAAAATCATATATAGGTTCAAAAAATAATTTTTTTTTTGTGTGCTTGCATTTTCTAATTTATTTCAAATTAAAAAAACAAAAATTTTATGATTTTTCTTTTTAGCGTTCCGTAAATTTCAACAATTTTTTTTTTAAATTTAATTAATTAAGATTGCTTTAAAAATTTATTTTATTTTATTATTATTTCCTTTAAAATTTTTAATATTTTTTTTCTCTGTAAATTATATTTTTTATTATTTTTCAAAATTTGGTTCTTTTTAAAAAAAGTTCAAAGTTTTATTAAAATTTTAATTTAAATCGTTTCAATTTTTTTTCAAAGGTATGAATTCATCACATATTTAGTCAGTCAATACAAAAAACTTTTTTTCCGATGCCACGCAACGTTCGCACGCAATGAGCAAAAAACTAGATACACCTCGGAAAAAATCGGTGTTTTCAGCGAATATCTCAGTAACTCTGGCTCCTACAATCACCATTGGTATGGAGGTTCCTAGCGACAGCGTTAATGCACAATTTTTTTTTCACAATTAATAAAAATAATTCCCAACTTTCGTTCCTTATTAGGAAATTTGTTCATATAGTACAATATTGTAATTAATAATTCGTATGTAGACTAACTATTTAAAACTATTCTGAAAGGGGCATTAAAATCGAAAACTTGAAGCGTTACAATATTGATAATTGAATGCAATATCAAGGTATGAGTGCAAGCGAGACAGAAACATACAAGCACATGTTCGAACGTATTCGCTGCCTGTGTGGCGGCAGAGCTGCCCGCAGTCGCTGGCCGCGACGAATACACGCATGTGTACATACATATATGGAAAACGAAAAGTTGGCAGTAAAGTGTCCTAAAGGCTGCGCCCTATTTACCGCACAGGGCTGACCGTCCACTGGCGTCAGCGTCTTAGCTGGCGCGTAAATCCCGCCGTTATTTTCAAATTCAAATTCAAACTTGATCTGGGATTGATTTAAAATTTAACTCACACTTTTTGAATTTGAGTTTAAATTTCAAGTTTGA
Organism: Drosophila dunni; assembly: GCA_018152125.1. Lineage (NCBI taxonomy): Eukaryota > Metazoa > Arthropoda > Insecta > Diptera > Drosophilidae > Drosophila > Drosophila dunni. The sequence continues at coordinate 75,626 of JAECXC010002884.1, forward strand.
GTATAACCTAAAGATACGAGTAGCGTTTTTGGGTTCCAATAAGGGAAAATATGGAGGTCAGAGACCCCTTCGTTAATAGCAGCACTACGGCCCACTCGCCGATGCTGCCCACCGCATTGGAATTATCAACGCAGAGTGTTGCTAAGAGACCCAGACGGACTTTGAAGGTCGTACATGCCCCCAGCCAAGCCCCGAGACCGAGGCCTTTCACGTCGCCCCTCCTAATGCTCCAGAAGCTCGCACAAGTGGAAGAAGACCAAAAGCAAAAAGCGACGCCATCAAAGTGACAGGAAATACCGGCTGCACGTACGCTGACCTCCTGAAGTCAGTTAAAGAAAACGAGGTGCTCAAGGACATTTGTAGCGATATCCAGGGCATACGCAAAGCTGCAAACGGTGACTTGCTACTACGCCTAATTAAGCATCCCACACGTTGCACCTCAGAGTTATAAAAAACTGTTAGCAATGCCCTTGGTTAAAACGCCGTTGTGAAAGCTCTCACCGAGCAGCAGAGGGTCGAGATTCGGGACCTAGACGAGATCACCGTGGATCTCACCACTAAAGAGCTATCCTATCTCTACCCACAGCGAGTGGCCAAGTGCTGGTCCAGAAAGGAAAAAATCCGCATTAGGTGGGTGATATGCAGAATTAGATCCGTCATCCAACCACAACGGTGCTTCAGATGCCTTGAGTTCGGACACATTGCTCTTAACTGCAAAAGTAAGACGACATGAGAGGGACTTGCTTTAAATTCTGCGAAATCGGCCACCAAGCAAATAAGTGCCAAAACGCGCCCTGTGTATGTCACAAGCTCGATCCCTCTAACCACGTCTCGGGTAGCTTCGGATGTCCAGCATACCGTGAAGCAATTCAGAATTCACGATGGTAAGGATCCTCCAGCTCAACCTCAACCACTGCACGGCCGCCCAGGAACTGCTGGCTGAAACAATTAGAGAGCTCAAAATAGACTTGGCTATTCTGAGTGAACCTTACAGGGCTCCAATCTGCGGTACGTGGACCGCGGACCATCACCAAAAGGCACCAATTTGGACATGTGGGACACCACCCCTACTAGTTAGCGACGCTAAAAAGGTGCGTGGGTACGTTAGCTAATCCCTGGCCGAGTTCAGCAACTGCATCGAAGCCCTCGCCGACGATGTAAGAGCTCACTCACCGGCCATCGTTGGAGGCGACTTTAACGCGTGGGCAACTGAATGGCAGTCGCCGTCAACTAATCCTAGAGGGAGTATACTCGTGGAGGCGTTCTCGTCACTAGACCTTGTACTCCAGAACCACGGAAGCTCAAACACCTTCACCAGAGCAGTAGGCGGATCCATCATCGATCTCACTTACGCAAGTTGCCAGAATGCCAGAAAAATGACTTGTACACTAAGCGAACACTACACTGCAATCGACCATCAAGCTATTTTGTGCGAAGTCCACAGTAACTCTCAACGCTCTGGCACAGCGACAAGACCTCACTACAGGGATGCAACACTAAACATCCAAGCTTTTAAGAACGCCGTAAGCTCCACAATGCTAACTGGCACTGCCGTGGAGATGGCCAATCAGCTTATGGACAGAGTAGCGTGCGAATTAAGTATGAAAAAGAGCTGTGCCTTCACCGGCTACAGGCCAGTGTACTGATGGAACCAGGACATCCACAGAGCGAGGCAGGACTGCATTCGTGCACGGCGACTATACTATTGAGCCCGTGGAGGACCAAACTTTGAGGAACTAAGAGCAACATACGCCGCCAAGAAGAGACTTCTTAAGAAATCAATAAAAGAAAGCAAAAGAAGATGCTTCGTGGAGTTTTGCGACGAAGCTGAACATGACCTGTTCGGTAGAGCCTACAAAGTGGTCGTGTAGAGGATGAATGGCTTCAAGTGCTCAGGCCCCTCAAAACACAGCAAACTCTTGGAAATAATTGAGACTCTGTTCACCAACGTTAACAGAATCACCAACACAGCAAGAGATACTGCCTGATACTGCCTAACAAGAAAGCTCCTGGACCGGACGGCATCCCAAACAGAGCTCTAAAACTGGCGATCAGTCTCCTGCCACTGGTCTTTACACAGGTGTTCAACAAATGTCTTGCTGACGGTACATTCCCCAGGATATGGAAGCACCAAAATCTCGCGCTTATCCCGAAGCCTGGCAAAGACCCTGACGAGGCCTCGTCTTATCGTCCAATTTGCCTCCAGGATACGGCAGGAAACATTTTCGACGGCTTAATTGAAACTTGCCTGAGAACCGAAATCGAAGCCTGGGGCGGCCTCTCGAATTCTCAGTTCGGTTTCAGGAAGTCGCACTCAACTGTCGACGCGCTCACCAAGGTAACTAGTACGGCCTCAAACTCCATTGAAGGGACCAGGTGGCTTGGTGGAAACAAGCAATACTGCCACGTAACCACACAGGACATCAAGAACGCCTTTAATTCAGCGTCCTGGACAAGGATACTGGAGGCTATCAGTATTTGAGCCTGCCTAGTTACCTCATCAGCATAATATGCGGCTACCTGCGCGAAAGATAGCTCCGCTACACCTTAGAGAACGGTACTCATACGTACCAAGTTACACGAGGGGTACCACTAGGCTCAGTACTTGGCCCGCTCCTATGGAACACAATATACGACGGAATCCTGAGGCTAGAATTTCGGCAAGGTATGGAGATAGTTGGAGATAGTTAGACGACGTGGCCATCGTCACAGTGAGGAAAACTATTTCAGAGGTCGAGAAAGCAACAAACGAGGCCATTTTCCGCATCGGAAATTGGCTCAGGCTCGCTGGACTTGAACTGGCCAACCACAAAACGGAGGCTGTACTGATCAGCAGCCGCAAACAGGTAGAAACAGCCCACGTAATGGTAGGAGGAACCACAATTGCATCGCAACGAGCAATAAAGTACCTGGGAGTAATGCTGGATACTAGGCTGTCCTTCAGAGAGCACCTGGAGGCATCCCACAAGAAAGCCAAGCTCACATTGAACGCGCAGACGAGAATGATGATGAACCACAGGGGCCCCAAATCAATTAGCAGAAGGCTCCTCTTCAATGTAGCTAGGTCGTTAATGCTGTACGCTGCACCAATTTGGCGGAACGCTACCAACAGGTCAAGCTACATGAAAGCGTTAGTCTCGAACTTCCGAACGGTAGCTCTGCGTGTGTATTATGAATTCAGAACAATATCTACCGATGCGGCTATGGTCATAATTGGCATAACCCCCGTCGAGCTGCAAGAGATCGCCGACAGTTATGGAAGACACCGACACAATTAAACAAGTAGCGAAAGATAGACAGACATCCCGGACATCGCAGCATGGATAGGACTTTAGCACGGCGATCTTACCTTCCAACTCACCCAAGCATTGAGCGGCCACGGAGTCTTCAAGCAATATCACCACAGCTTTGGTCACGAGGACGACTCACTTTGCCCAGTGTGTCACACGATCGAGAGCGCGGAACACGTTCAGTTCAACTCTAGGCGTGGTACCCAAAACCCCAAACCTGGTCCCACTGATGTTGGTCAGCCACCGAAACTGGACGGTAGTATGTACCTTCGCTCACCTACTATGCACGGAGCTACGCCGGCTCGGGAGACTGCGGAGAACGAACCCAGAGAGGCCATCGTAGGCCTCCCAGACTTGCGAAGCATTGCTTCGCGGCGGTCCCGCAAGTTTGGCTTAACCCCCCACCCTTCCCTTTGTATATTTTATACTATAAAAAAAAAAAATACTTATATGCATCATATATTGTGCAACGTACATATGTGTATTCGTGTGTGTGCTTAGATTGTTTTTATTTCAACGTGTTTTAATGGAAGTACTACCCATTATAATATCTGGATACCGATTTTAATAATTTAATCGAAAAAAAATGCAGAGCGTATTATACGGTCGGGCGTGCTCAACTGTACTTTTCTTTCTTGTTTAAAAAAACATTTAAACTAAGTAGAGTTTGCTGTTTATCTAGGCTAACCAGGATTATTGCACAATAAATTGCTAAAAAAAATTTTGTATGCTATAGGAATTAGTATCAGAAGTTAGAGGTGATTTGAATATAACAGCTATACACTAGAGTTGTATCGTATCGTTCAGAATAAGTTCGATCGAACGAACTATATCCCAGACTGTAGTTTAGTATTTTTGTTTTTGGTCTTGGTCCCATTCCAGTTAGTTCGTTTTGGTCCCACTCGAAAAATTATTCAATTTAAATTGAATTAAGAATGATTTCCCTGAAACGAAAGCGATCGGATGTTTGGTACTTTTTTATAGTTTCAGAAGACAGAAAGCATGGCAAATGCCTTTATTGCAAATCGTCAATAAGCATTTCAGGTGGATCGCAGGGAAACTTAATGAGACACATAAAGGCAAAGCACCCGAATGTATCAATAGATCGCCAGGCCACAACAACTCATGCTGTGCCGTTGGATACAGCAGATGAGCCTTGTGAAACGCCAGCCAGCTTGCACTAGTCTCGTTATTAACTATGCAAAATAATTAACCTTTTGTTATTGTAAATTAGTTATAATTTTGCAAGCACAACCCATTTAGTGTCGATAGCTGGTCAGCAAATGATAAGTAATTTTGTTGATCGCCGACCAGCAAACTAGAAGATTTCCCAAATCAACCGCCAAGTATTAAAAGTGGTAGCAAAGGGTAATCATGCATTACGCATTGTTGATACACCAGCATTTCGAGAGCTGATCAAGCTGGTGAGCAAATGCCCATGGTATAAGCTGCCAACTCGTTCTGCACTGTCCTACAATAAATAACGTGTTCGAGCTGAAGGTAGCAAATGCAGTTTGCGTTACCACTGACGCATGGACTTCTATATGCAACCAAAAGTTTGTGGCCGTATCAGTGCACTTCGTTGAAAGCGAAAGCTGCACTTTACGTTCCCGGACACTCAAATGCCTAGAGTACGAACATCGCCATACTAAAAACAAGAAAGAAATGTACAGTCGAGCATGCCCGACCGTAAAAAACTCTCTGCATTTTTTTCCCGGTTAAATTATTAAAATCGGTATCAAGATATTACAATATCTAGTACTTGCATTAAAACAAATTGAAACAAATCTTGAATTGACTGACCAAATACGTGATCGATTGACACTAAGCTCGAACTTGTAGCTCTTACCATCTCTGAAATCTGTTTGTTCATACGGACATGGCTATATCGACTCGGGTTGTGATCCTGATCAAGAATATATGCAGGCTGAGACTTGATGGGTTCGTAGAAGATGTTGTTCCCATTAAAATCACAACTTGCATAGTTTGAAAATAATAATATTTAATTCAGTTTAATTTCGCAACTTATTTATTATTAGTGGTTTTTTGGTTTAAATTCAGGCTTACAACAGTTTGTGCATGTTTTCTTCACTTTACTTTTTTCGGGTTACTGGGTTGCATGATCTTAATATCTAACATATTCCTACATACATATATGCATCATATGTTGCGCATCCAGTGTTGATAAATAGACAGCTAACAGACCAGCTGCAATCATCTGTGCACCCAGTGGTTGGCAACACAGTGTAGTTTACAGCCTGTTAACATAGCTGCACTATGATTTTTTCTGGTGCATAATTTTGGTCGTCCCGGAACTAGTTGCCCCCTTTTAGGGCGAGCCCAATTAATTTCGGCCGCCTATCGCCATGGAGGAAGAGGAACGGCGGGCTTTAGGCAAAAGCTCCGCGCTACATCGGACGCCACCTACACCGTTATCGGCGCCACCGAGTTTCCCACTAGCCCCGGAGAAGAACGAGGAAGCATGGCCAACCTTAGTCAAAGGCTCTTTGCACCAGATGGGTGCCCTCCTAGATGGCCTTTCAAACTGGTTTAGCAACCAACGCTACATCACGACGTTGCGCCGCGACGAGATCACGCAACTAGCCAGCCTCCAGAAGCTCACCGGAGCACCAAGTGGTCACCAAAGACCTACTAATAGAGCTGCTGCTAAAGAAGGGAAACGCGCCGTCTTTACCCCTAAGCGACAAAGAGATCCAGCGTGGGGACAGCGGAAAACGCCGCCCAAAAAAACTAGAGGACATGCCCAAAACCCCGAAGCTCGGGTCGGGTACACCAAAGAGCTACCAGCGGCTGAAGCAATATGTCAACAGGCATCTCCCAGCTCAAACGATAGATGGACCAAAGTAAGTGGGCGTCAAAAGAACCGAACGCCCCCCGCGCCGATGCTATAGCAATATCAGGAGCAGGCCAGTGCAGTAGTAAAAATTGTCAAAAGTGGCCCATCGCTGAAGTATATGAGCAACGACGTGCACAGCAAGGCCGCAAATGGCGACCTGTTGCTCCGGCTGGACAAAAAACCAGAGCACAACTCGGACGAGCTCAGAGACGCAGTGAGCAAAGCCTTGGGCAGCCCCGCTACCGTCAAGAAGCTGACAGAGACGGCTCAACTTGAGATTCGCGACCTCGACGAACTAGTCACCAAAGAGGAGATAATCGACACAGTCAGGCTAGCCCTGGAGGACAACACACTCAGCAGTGAAGTCTCTTCGCTCCCTAAAAGACGGTCAGCAAGCAGCCATGCTTTCTCTTCCCGTGTCCAAGGCCAGATCGCTGGTCGATCTGCGCAAGCCGAACCGGCTGTGTAGTTTGTCGCATGCGGCCTATTCTCCAGCCTGTACGATGCTTCAGGTGCCATGAGTATGGCCATATAGCAGCGAAATGGCCAAGCGAGTTTGACCTGAAGGACGCTTGCTTCAAATGCAGCGAAAAAGGCCACACCGCCAAATCATGCAGTAAGCAACCCAAATGCTGCATTTGCACACGGGTAAATAAGAATTCGGCGGACCAAGCGGCGGGCAGCTTTAAATGCCCTGCTTACCGCGAAACCATCAATAAAATGAAATTATAAGGTTGATCCAAATCAACTTTAACCACTGCATCGCTGCTCAATCTCTTTTGGAGCAGTCGATAAGGGAGACGGACTCGTCTACCGCTATCCTAAGCGAACCCCACTACCGTGGGTCTTGCTGTCCGAGAACCTGGGTCTCCGACACCAGCGGCAATGCCGCGCTGTGGTCATGTAAAGTACAACTGCCAACTGCTTTTTACGACGCAAAATCGTTCAATGGTTTCGTCCGTGCCAACTTGGGCGGCATGTGGATTTACAGCTGCTACCTGGCTCCCAGCCTGGATCTCCTCGCGTTCACAGCCATCCTCGAGGAACTCGCCGATGGCTTACGGCAGGAGCAGGTTGATTATAGGAGGAGACTTTAATGCGTGGGCCATTGAGTGGGGCAGCCGGTCGACCAAAGCGAGGGGCCGTATCCTGCTTGAAATTTTTGCGTCGTTGGACATCGTGCTGCTGAATACTGGCTCGCAGTTCACATTCAGCAGAGGGGGCATAGGATCAGTCCTCGACCTCACAATTGCAAGCCAGTCGATCTCAACTAGGGCATCATGGGAAATATGCGATATATACACCGCAAGCGACCACGTCGCAATCCTGGCCAACTTCTCGATCACGGCGCGCCCATCTGCGAACAGCTTGCCCAACGCTAATGCATACCGCGCTGACAGAATGAACATCGATTCGTTTGCTACGGCACTCCACATCTTGCAGCGCTCCTCGGGAGACTGCGTCGACACCAGAGCTGCTATGATTACTGAGGACTTAACTCGTGCTTGCGACAGCAGCATTGCAAGAAGAAGCCTGTACAGACGACATCAAACACCTACCTTCTGGTGGAATGAGCACATCGCTAACGCTCGTACAACATGCCTGCAAGCGGGGAGACGCTATCAACGTGCACGAGGCACACAACACTTAATGACCAGACAGGATGAATATCGAATAGCTAGATGGGTACTCAAAAAAAAAATCCGAGCCAGCGAGAAGAAATGCTTCCTCAGCCTATTCGACACAGCCGAATACGACCCATGGGGCAAAGCCTATGTAACAGTGGTTAAAGCTATTGGGGCTAATGGGCGCCTTGCACCAACAAACAAAGACGAGCTTAAAACCATCGTTTAATCTCTGTTTCCAGCTAACCAATCTCCCCCCAGATCCGGAACCAACGCATTCGATTCCAGGAAATCTCAGCTGACGAAGTCCTCTCTGTAGCCAGAGATATCAAGGTAAATAAAGCTCCTGGCCCGGACGACATTCCAAACCGCGCGGTAAAATTGGCACTCTCGCTGCATTCCACGGCATTTGCGCAAGAGAAAACGTTTCCCACAATCTGGAAACAGCAGTTGCTGGTTCTTCTACCGAAACCCGGAAAGCCGTTGAGTGAACCGTCGTCGTACAGGCTTATATGCCTCATTAACACCCTGGGCAAAGCATTTGATAGATTAATCTGCACAAGACTGGAGGATTCAACCGAACACGGTGGCGGGCTCTCAACTAATCAGTTTGGCTTTAGGAGAGCGAGGTCCACTATGGACGCCATCGGTATGGTAACCGACATATCCTCAAGAGCCATCCAAGGGACGAGATGGCAAGGAGGAGCTAAGCAATACTGTCTGGTGGCCACACTCGACGTGAAGAATGCTTTCAACATGGCAAGTTGGGATAAGATTGTGCAGGCTCTTCACGGATTTGGAGTTCCTTCGTACCTCGTCGACATCGTCAAAAGCTATTTCCGTGATAGAGCTATATATGAGTATGTCACAACTGACGGAATGAAATCCGTCCGGAATGAACACCGTCAGCGCGGGCGTCCCCCCAGGGTTCCGTTCTGGGACCCCTGCTGTGGAACACAATGTACGATGGAGTCTTGCGCCTGGCCTTCCTTCCCGGCGCTCAAATAGTGGGATTCGCTGACGATGTAGCCATCACGGTTACGGCCAAGGAGCTGCACGCTGCCGAGAGTACCTGCAACGCATGCATCGACGCCGTTCAACTCTGGCTATCCCTCGCTGGCCTAGCGCTCGCCGCCCACAAGACGGAAACGGTCCTCATAAGTAGCCAAAAAAAGTAGAGACTGCAGTGATCACAGTGGGCAACTCAACAATAAGGTCAAAGCGCGCGATAAAATACCTTGGTGTGATGATCGACACAAGGTTGTCTTTCAGGGAACATTTGGACTACATCTCCACCAAAGCTGCATCAACGAGCCAGGCTCTCTCGAGGATAATGCCAAATACCAGAGGCCCCAAGCAATTAGAGTGTGCTGCGCATTCCGCACAATATCAGATGACGCCGCGTCCGTCCTGGCTGGAATGATCACGCTAGAGGATCTGGTAATGGAAACTACGTCTCTTTTCAGGTCCATGAAGCAGCACCCAGAGGTCAGACCTCCATTGAGCCGACTACGCGCAGACGCCAGAAGGACTTCCATCGAGCGGTGGCAAACACGGTGGGACAGCTCCCCTAAAGGACGTTGGACTTATCAGCTGATCCCTAATCTGGCTACCTGGCTTAACCGTCAGCATGGGGAAGTGAATTTTCACTTGACCCAAATCCGCTCTGGTCAAAGATGCTTTAGGAGCTACCCAAAAAGATTTGGCCACGATACTACCGACGTCTGCCCTTCGTGGAAGACGTACACCACGTGGTATTCCAATGCAGGAGATTCGCACCCCTGAGAGCGAGGTTAGAGTCTGTTGTTGGCGTTCCCGGCACAGCGTCCAATCTGGTCAAATCTGATCAATGTTGGTTTCTCCACTGATATGTGAAGCAGTGTGCCCCTATGCAGCGGAGATGATGACTGCGATGAGAAGGGAGGAACGAGCGAGAAGTTGTCCCTCATAGACGCTATTGGTGGTGCCAAAGTGCCTGCAAAGCATTGCCTAGCGGTCGTACCGCGGGGACCTAGCGCTGCCTCTGGCATACCATCTAAGCAGTACTTTTAAGTGTAGTAGTTCAAGTTGAATAAAAACAAAAAAATAAATAAATAAAAATGTCTCGGCTGAGAAAACGCAAGGCACGCGCTGGTGATGAAATATTAGTGGAACCGGACGAAAACGAATCTCCGACACATACATATATATTAGAGGTCTGCATGGCTGCACTTTGTTCGAAGCATCCAATGAGTCGAAGTGGTATGAGTATGAGACCAGCTGTGTCTCACAACATACAAAATTCTATGAAATGAGTGCGAGTAAATAAACCGAAAAATTGGTGAAGCATGTTGCGAAGCCGAATTCATTCGAATGGACTCGAATTACGGAATATTAATTTTGTTCATTCATTCCTTTGAAATCGCCGAAAAACAAAAGACACAAAAATGGAATTATTAAAAGAAACCCAAACTTATTTGCTGCGTTCTTTGTTGTCTTTTTTTTGTTTGTTTTTCTGTTTTGTGGTATTTCTGTGTCCGAAATTTTCTATTTTTATATGTAATAACATAATTTCTTTGTGCTTAGATTAATACTTGTGTGCTTGTGACTTATTCATAAATGTTTTCTGTATGTCTTTTTTTCAGATTTAATTTTGTTTAATTTAAATATTTACATATGAAGGTTGCAAGTGAAAAGAAAATATTGCCGATGCCATAAAACAAAATCTTCGCAGTGGCATGTATAGTCTTGCCGAATGGAATAAGGAATGAAGATGGAGAGGAGTTGACGGAGCTGGTAGCTTTTAGGATTTGTTTTTCCGTATTTAAGTTCACTGGAAACACTTCTAATTTAGACAGGCATAAATGTTTCTTAATAAACGCCAGCAAAATACAAACAACTCCACTTGTTGAATTCAATTCAGCAACGAAACAGGAGGGAGTTGAAGTTGTTACTGAGTGGGTCGTTAGGAACTGCCGTCCATTTAAAATTGTAGACGACTCTGGATTAAAAAAGCTGGCATCTTTTTTAATTAAAGTTGGAGCGACGTTTGGATCCAATGTTGACGTCGACAAACTTGTGCCACATCCAACAACAGTTTCGCGCAACAAAGCTTTCATCTACCATACACATTTTGAAGCCATAAAATCTGACATAATCAAATACAACATTTTTGATATGAAATTACTAGCAACATATGGACTGCCAATTATTTGAAAGCGTCATATTTGTCATGCACTATCCACTACGTTAAGGATGGAGCTCTTGTGAAACCTTTTTAGGGTTTTTTTTTTTTAAAAAAAAATTCCACTACCATGAATTTAATTTTTTTTTTTTTTTTTTTTTTTTTTTTTTTTTTTATAAAAAAACAAAAAAAAAAAAAAAAATAAAAAAAAATAATAATTAAAAAAAAAAAAAAAAAAAAAAAAAAAAAAAAAAAAAAATAAAAAAAAAAAAAAAAAAAAAAAAAAAAAAATAAAAAAATAAAATTAAAAATTTAATTTAAATAAAAAAATAAATAAAATAATTAAAAAAAAAAAAAAAAAAAAAAAAAAAAAAAAAACAAAAATTAAAAAAAAAATTTAAAAAAAACCAAAAAAAACAAACAAAACCCCAAAAAAAAAAAAAAAAAAAAAAAAAAAAAAAAAAAAAAAAAAAAAAAAAAAAAAAAAAAAAAAAAGAAAATAAAAAAGAAAAAAAATTAAAAATAAATATTTATAAAAAAATTAAAAAAAAAAAAAAAAAAAAAAAAATAATATTTATTTAATTTTTTTTTGAACGCCGACGATAAACTGGATATCCATCGTTCCCTGTAACTGTTTCAGCAACTAACGGTCGCGGATATCGTTTTGTGCACTTTCCATCAGCCATGCAAGGCGATAATGGATTTAATGCACCGCACGGTCCATGCACCATCTGTGTCGTCACAATGTCGTGTAGATGGGGATCAGTGACTGGATCAGGAATTTCAGCTGATATGATGTCATCCACTTCATTTGAATGTAATTTGTTCAGCAACCAAATTAGGATATGAGCATGCGGTAGTCCACGCTTCTGCCATTCCACCGAGTACATATAACAACGTGTGTCACCAAAAACTCGATACTTAGTAAGCACATCCATCATAACCTTGAGTTTTTGTTGAAATACTCTGGCGATTATGTCATGGCGATCTTGCGGTTTCTGACCCGGTTCCAACTCACGTTCAATTTCCATCCACTTCGGATTGCATGTGAACGTAATAAATAAATCGGGAGTTCCATAATTTCGCACGTATGTCATAGCGTCTTGAGCGTATTCATGCATGTGGCGTGGGCTTCCGATATAAGATGATGGGAGAATCGTCAGACGTCCAACACTCTCAACATCACCATCTGAATGAATAGCATCACGCAAGTGTATATAGTCCTCAGATCGTAGCTTTGCCTGATTGAATCGGATGAACGCTAAACGTTCTGTCTCGACTTTGACATACATGTCGACAGCGAATTGCTGGAATAGCCGACGGCACTTCAGAATGACATTCTCCTCATGTGTACGAATCATCATACGATAAGCATAGTAATTCATTGCGCTTAGATTTTTATTCGTTGATACGCCTGAAAATGCAAAATTAAATGAATTGTTAATGGAAACCAATAATTAGTGTGTGAATATTGTACTTGTAATTGGATCGACCATCTTCAACGTGATATCGTATCCGTCTTGCCCTTGCCAATAAATGATTGGATATTGTAACGCATCGTACAAACGATGTGTCTCGTTTACACGATGCATGATATTGCTTCTTCGCTGAACGACAATGTCTCGCGATTTAGTTGGATCGCCAACAATAATTGCAGCAACATCATTAACGGTGGGTGCATTGAATCTTCGCACATGTTCACCTGTTGGGGTACAATCCGCTCTTATGACAAATTTGTGCGTATCCGATGGCATTCGTTCCAATGCTGTTTTGAACATATTAACCACAGCGTTATTAGCGTGAAAAAATGCTTGCATCTGTTCAATAATTCGTCTCTTTAACTGTTCTGTTCCCTGTATATTGCACCGCACATTCAGCTGATCCACCATCGACGAAATGAAATATATTTGCAGAAATTGATGCGGTTCATCTGGTGTTGGCACCATTGAACCATGCAAATGATATATTTGTCCTTGTATCTGTAATTGCAAACAATCATTTATTAAAGAATATGGTGTAACTTTTGATCGTGTGTGTTGTATCTTTTACCTTGCAAGTCGGCATGAAGCCGCCTTCTCGAATGATATTAGCTCCAAAGGAAGTCATGCGAAAGCAGTTATTGTATTCAAGGATGTGTTGAAGAAAATGGCTGGAATCGGGATCATTTCCATCGAACAATGCTTTCAGTGGCTGTGGTGGTGTAAGTAATGGATCCAGTTTGACTTTTCCACTTGCGCAGCACAATCCAGCCGTTTCTCTTTTGAACTTTAACGCATTGCAATATCGGCATACAGTCGTCATTGGTCCAATATCTAAATTTTCATCATCACTGTAGTTCGCAGTGGGATCATATTGGAATGCCAAGCGATTGTATGATGCCAATGATCTTCGTGTGCTCACGCGTTGTCTCAATCGGGCATTTTCTCTTATTATATTTTGTCTTTCTTCGCTTAAGTTCTGTGAATACACTTGTTGCTGACTTGCATGTCTTGTGCGGCGGCCGATGTTCGCACGTCGTCCTCTAGGCATTTTGGGCTATGGACAGAGTGGTGAATTTAACCTCAAATGCACGATCCACATAATTTACACAGTTCAACTTACCACCTTAAAGACAAATACCTGCTGTTGAAATTGAATAAAAATGTACACAATACACTTGATTGATTTGATGGTTTCCAATTAAAATGTTAAGAAACGAATAACTAATTTTTTTTATTTTTTTTTCATTATTTCACAGTGTACACAATACCGGTTTGTCACATGAAATTAGCTGATAAGAAAACAATAAGTAGCTGTCAAGCAATGTGTCACGCACCGACGCCATCTACTTAAAATATTGGTTTATTTAAAAAATGATTTTCCCTATTTTCCCGCTTTTCTATTGAAATTTTTCCTAGATTTTCGTTGCTATAAACCTCACGGAGCCCGAGACCTTTCCAACGAATGCAAAACCGTGGAAATCGGTTCGTGCGTTCTGGAGTTATAGCGTCAGGAAGGAAAACCCGACTTATTTTTATATTATTAAAGTCTACTACGATACGAAGGTAATCGAATATTAGTAGCTAAGGCCCCAGCTAAGGCCCCTAAGGGAAAACAGAAGAAATTGTTTTTGTACAGCTTCTTATCTGTCCTGATGAATCATGTATTGGGGAGACCATACAAACGATCCATATCCAAGAATAGGGCGTACAAGTGAACTATAAAGAGTTTTTGTTATGTAGGGATAGTCAAATACTTTAGACCACCGCTTTTTGAAACCCATGACACCAAATGCTCGATTAGCAACAGAAAAGATGAGTTTAAAAATCTTTAATTTTGGATCGAAATGGATTCCCAAATCATTAACCGACTCTATTCTCTGAAGAGGCTTGCCGTCAAGAAAATAGTTATTGTATTCGCCAACTATAGGACATTACGTTACATTTACTAAAATTGAGATGTAGTAAGTTAACTTTACACCAGGCTTAAAGTGTGTCGAGATCGCTTTGAAGACCGTGACTCAGACAAGAGTCAGTACGTGACAAACAAAGTTTTACATCATCATCATTAATGCATAGTGAAAAAAGTAAAGGCCCAAGATGGCTCCCTTAAGGAACCCCCGAGGTAACATGCACGGGCTTGTATAATGTGCCATTAAAACTAACTTTTTGATTTCTAGAACATAAATAGTTTGCAATCCAAAGAATTAATTTATCTGGAAATACAAGCAAATTAAGTTTATATATTAAAAGACAATGATTAACAGTATCAAAAGCCTTGTAAAATCAGTGTAAATGACTGGCTGGGTAGTGTGTCGCATGCGGCCTATTCTCCAGCCTGTACGATGCTTCAGGTGCCATGAGTATGGCCATATAGCAGCGAAATGGCCAAGCGAGTTTGACCTGAAGGACGCTTGCTTCAAATGCAGCGAAAAAGGCCACACCGCCAAATCATGCAGTAAGCAACCCAAATGCTGCATTTGCACACGGGTAAATAAGAATTCGGCGGACCAAGCGGCGGGCAGCTTTAAATGCCCTGCTTACCGCGAAACCATCAATAAAATGAAATTATAAGGTTGATCCAAATCAACTTTAACCACTGCATCGCTGCTCAATCTCTTTTGGAGCAGTCGATAAGGGAGACGGACTCGTCTACCGCTATCCTAAGCGAACCCCACTACCGTGGGTCTTGCTGTCCGAGAACCTGGGTCTCCGACACCAGCGGCAATGCCGCGCTGTGGTCATGTAAAGTACAACTGCCAACTGCTTTTTACGACGCAAAATCGTTCAATGGTTTCGTCCGTGCCAACTTGGGCGGCATGTGGATTTACAGCTGCTACCTGGCTCCCAGCCTGGATCTCCTCGCGTTCACAGCCATCCTCGAGGAACTCGCCGATGGCTTACGGCAGGAGCAGGTTGATTATAGGAGGAGACTTTAATGCGTGGGCCATTGAGTGGGGCAGCCGGTCGACCAAAGCGAGGGGCCGTATCCTGCTTGAAATTTTTGCGTCGTTGGACATCGTGCTGCTGAATACTGGCTCGCAGTTCACATTCAGCAGAGGGGGCATAGGATCAGTCCTCGACCTCACAATTGCAAGCCAGTCGATCTCAACTAGGGCATCATGGGAAATATGCGATATATACACCGCAAGCGACCACGTCGCAATCCTGGCCAACTTCTCGATCACGGCGCGCCCATCTGCGAACAGCTTGCCCAACGCTAATGCATACCGCGCTGACAGAATGAACATCGATTCGTTTGCTACGGCACTCCACATCTTGCAGCGCTCCTCGGGAGACTGCGTCGACACCAGAGCTGCTATGATTACTGAGGACTTAACTCGTGCTTGCGACAGCAGCATTGCAAGAAGAAGCCTGTACAGACGACATCAAACACCTACCTTCTGGTGGAATGAGCACATCGCTAACGCTCGTACAACATGCCTGCAAGCGGGGAGACGCTATCAACGTGCACGAGGCACACAACACTTAATGACCAGACAGGATGAATATCGAATAGCTAGATGGGTACTCAAAAAAAAAATCCGAGCCAGCGAGAAGAAATGCTTCCTCAGCCTATTCGACACAGCCGAATACGACCCATGGGGCAAAGCCTATGTAACAGTGGTTAAAGCTATTGGGGCTAATGGGCGCCTTGCACCAACAAACAAAGACGAGCTTAAAACCATCGTTTAATCTCTGTTTCCAGCTAACCAATCTCCCCCAGATCCGGAACCAACGCATTCGATTCCAGGAAATCTCAGCTGACGAAGTCCTCTCTGTAGCCAGAGATATCAAGGTAAATAAAGCTCCTGGCCCGGACGACATTCCAAACCGCGCGGTAAAATTGGCACTCTCGCTGCATCCCACGGCATTTGCGCAAGAGAAAACGTTTCCCACAATCTGGAAACAGCAGTTGCTGGTTCTTCTACCGAAACCCGGAAAGCCGTTGAGTGAACCGTAGTCGTACAGGCTTATATGCCTCATTAACACCCTGGGCAAAGCATTTGAAAGATTAATCTGCACAAGACTGGAGGATTCAACCGAACACGGTGGCGGGCTCTCAACTAATCAGTTTGGCTTTAGGAGAGCGAGGTCCACTATGGACGCCATCGGTATGGTAACCGACATATCCTCAAGAGCCATCCAAGGGACGAGATGGCAAGGAGGAGCTAAGCAATACTGTCTGGTGGCCACACTCGACGTGAAGAATGCTTTCAACATGGCAAGTTGGGATAAGATTGTGCAGGCTCTTCACGGATTTGGAGTTCCTTCGTACCTCGTCGACATCGTCAAAAGCTATTTCCGTGATAGAGCTATATATGAGTATGTCACAACTGACGGAATGAAATCCGTCCGGAATGAACACCGTCAGCGCGGGCGTCCCCCAGGGTTCCGTTCTGGGACCCCTGCTGTGGAACACAATGTACGATGGAGTCTTGCGCCTGGCCTTCCTTCCCGGCGCTCAAATAGTGGGATTCGCTGACGATGTAGCCATCACGGTTACGGCCAAGGAGCTGCACGCTGCCGAGAGTACCTGCAACGCATGCATCGACGCCGTTCAACTCTGGCTATCCCTCGCTGGCCTAGCGCTCGCCGCCCACAAGACGGAAACGGTCCTCATAAGTATCCAAAAAAAGTAGAGACTGCAGTGATCACAGTGGGCAACTCAACAATAAGGTCAAAGCGCGCGATAAAATACCTTGGTGTGATGATCGACACAAGGTTGTCTTTCAGGGAACATTTGGACTACATCTCCACCAAAGCTGCATCAACGAGCCAGGCTCTCTCGAGGATAATGCCAAATACCAGAGGCCCCAAGCAATTAGAGTGTGCTGCGCATTCCGCACAATATCAGATGACGCCGCGTCCGTCCTGGCTGGAATGATCACGCTAGAGGATCTGGTAATGGAAACTACGTCTCTTTTCAGGTCCATGAAACAGCACCCAGAGGTCAGACCTCCATTGAGCCGACTACGCGCAGACGCCAGAAGGACTTCCATCGAGCGGTGGCAAACACGGTGGGACAGCTCCCCTAAAGGACGTTGGACTTATCAGCTGATCCCTAATCTGGCTACCTGGCTTAACCGTCAGCATGGGGAAGTGAATTTTCACTTGACCCAAATCCGCTCTGGTCAAAGATGGCCAAAAAGATTTGGCCACGATACTACCGACGTCTGCCCTTCGTGGAAGACGTACACCACGTGGTATTCCAATGCAGGAGATTCGCACCCCTGAGAGCGAGGTTAGAGTCTGTTGTTGGCGTTCCCGGCACAGCGTCCAATCTGGTCAAATCTGATCAATGTTGGTTTCTCCACTGATATGTGAAGCAGTGTGCCCCTATGCAGCGGAGATGATGACTGCGATGAGAAGGGAGGAACGAGCGAGAAGTTGTCCCTCATAGACGCTATTGGTGGTGCCAAAGTGCCTGCAAAGCATTGCCTAGCGGTCGTACCGCGGGGACCTAGCGCTGCCTCTGGCATACCATCTAAGCAGTACTTTTAAGTGTAGTAGTTCAAGTTGAATAAAAACAAAAAAATAAATAAATAAAAATGTCTCGGCTGAGAAAACGCAAGGCACGCGCTGGTGATGAAATATTAGTGGAACCGGACGAAAACGAATCTCCGACACATACATATATATTAGATGGCTGCACTTTGTTCGAAGCATCCAATGAGTCGAAGTGGTATGAGTATGAGACCAGCTGTGTCTCACAACATACAAAATTCTATGAAATGAGTGCGAGTAAATAAACCGAAAAATTGGTGAAGCATGTTGCGAAGCCGAATTCATTCGAATGGACTCGAATTACGGAATATTAATTTTGTTCATCCATTCCTTCGACATCGCCGAAAAACAAAAGACACAAAAATGGAATTATTAAAAGAAACCCAAACTTATTTGCTGCGTTCTTTGTTGTTTTTTTTTTGTTTGTTTTTCTGTTTTGTGGTATTTCTGTGTCCGAAATTTTCTATTTTTATATGTAATAACATAATTTCTTTGTGCTTAGATTAATACTTGTGTGCTTGTGACTTATTCATAAATGTTTTCTGTATGTCTTTTTTTTTAGACCCCGTACTCTAAAAAAGAGTAGAGGGGTCTATTAGGTTTGTCAGAAGCGAAATGTGCGTAACAGGCAGAAGGAGGCGTGGCCGACCCCATAAAGTATATATATTCTTGATCAGCATCAACAGCCGAGTCGATATAGCAATGTCCGTCTGTCCGTCTGTCCGTCCGTCCGTATGAACACCTGGATCTTTTAAACTACAAAAGCTAGAGCCACCAAATTTATAATGAAAGTCCGTTATTATCTTACGCAGGTTAAGTTTATTTCAAATTTTTGCCACGCCCCTTACCGCCCCCGCAATGAGCAAAAAACCAGACACACCTCGAAAAAAAATGTAGTTTTAGGCCAAAAACTCAGTAACTATGGCACTTAGGAACACCATTTCTGGTTGCTAGAGTTGCTAGAGACAGCCTTTATGCAATGCCATTCAAAATTTTGGCCTGCCACGCCCCCTTTTCTCATAAAAGCTAAAAAACTTTCAAAATTTCAAGCTCAAAATTTGCAGGATTTAGGGCATTTAGTCAAATAGTACAGTGTTTATAATTAATTATTCGAAGAGAGGAATATCATATCAAACTATATTTCAAGCATCGTTAAAATCCGTCAATTAACAAAAAAGTTATTAGGTTAGAAAGTTTATGTAATTTAGCTGCAATTTCGCCGCCTGTGTGACGTCAGCGCTGCTTGCAGACGCTGCGCCGCTGCTCGCAGACGCTGCGACGCCGCCGTGCCGACCAGTGCTAGGCACGCATACATACATATGTGCATACACATAATTTCAAACGAGTGTGTACTTGTATGTATAACATGTAAATGCGAATAAGCGAAACATGCTTGAAAGTATCGCGTGGTGCGAATGGTAGAGTTACGGCGCGATGTGAAATCGTTGCCTGAGGGTCGTGGGTTCGAATGCTGGCAATGAGAATTGCTAATTTAATTTTTTTTTAAAAATATCTATTTAAAATATACATATAAATTTTAATTTTTAAATTTCGTTATAAAATTTTAATTCAAATTAAATACAAATGCGCATTATTATGGGAGTACGGGGACTTTTACAGTCGGCTCGATCGACTGTAGCCTTTCCTACTTGTTCACTATGCATTAATGATGATGATGTAAAACTTTGTTTGTCACGTACTGACTCTTGTCTGAGTCACGGTCTACAAAGCGATCTCGACACACTTTAAGCCTGGTGTAAAGTTAACTTACTACATCTCAATTTTAGTAAATGTAACGTAATGTCCTATAGTTGGCGAATACAATAACTATTTTCTTGACGGCAAGCCTCTTCAGAGAATAGAGTCGGTCAATGATTTGGGAATCCATTTCGATCCAAAATTAAAGATTTTTAAACTCATCTTTTCTGTTGCTAATCGAGCATTTGGTGTCATGGGTTTCAAAAAGCGGTGGTCTAAAGTATTTGACTATCCCTACATAACAAAAACTCTTTATAGTTCACTTGTACGCCCTATTCTTGGATATGGATCGTTTGTATGGTCTCCCCAATACATGATTCATCAGGACAGATAAGAAGCTGTACAAAAACAATTTCTTCTGTTTTCCCTTAGGGGCCTTAGCTGGGGCCTTAGCTACTAATATTCGATTACCTTCGTATCGTAGTAGACTTTTATTGATTAACCTTTCTTCCCTTTCGGATCGCAGAACCATTCTTGGTGTAGTTTTCTTACACAAACTAATTAATGGTCACATAGATTCCTCGTATCTAATTAGCCAAATTAGATTTGCTGTTCCGATCCGAAATACTAGAAACTTTCTTCCTTTGTCCCTTCAACGCTGTACCACGAATTATGCTTTACATAATCCGTTTTGTATGTGGAGCCACTTCTTTATCAACACTTAGAATATCACTTCTCTCCTACATATCTAATCGCGTGCCTTACCGTTGATCAACGCGTTACTAACATTTGAGTTAATTTTAATTTAATTTTTTTGGTTGGTCTGGTTATGTTTTTCTGGGGTTTTCCTAAACCTTGCAACGAATGTTGGACCTACGTTTCTTAATGTTTTTAATTTTTCTAATACTTACCCAGTAAGTTAAGTTAATTAATTAAACTTAAATTTAAATTATAATGTCAATTTCAAAACTTTTTCCTTTTGTTTTTAAATTTAATGTAAATCTTATTTTTAATTATTTTCTTATATTTAATTACATTAGTTTAATTCAATTTTCATTTTGTGTCGACTTCTTATAGTCAGACAATAAATAAAAAAATAAAAATAAAAAATTAACATACCAGTGCAGGACATTTCATTCATAGACTAAATAGCCATTAAACGGTCTACCAGAGCTCCATCCTTAACGTAGTGGATAGTGCATGACAAATATGACGCTTTCAAATAATTGGCAGTCCATATGTTGCTAGTAATTTCATATCAAAAATGTTGTATTTGATTATGTCAGATTTTATGGCTTCAAAATGTGTATGGTAGATGAAAGCTTTGTTGCGCGAAACTGTTGTTGGATGTGGCACAAGTTTGTCGACGTCAACATTGGATCCAAACGTCGCTCCAACTTTAATTAAAAAAGATGCCAGCTTTTTTAATCCAGAGTCGTCTACAATTTTAAATGGACGGCAGTTCCTAACGACCCACTCAGTAACAACTTCAACTCCCTCCCGTTTCGTTGCTGAATTGAATTCAACAAGTGGAGTTGTTTGTATTTTGCTGGCGTTTATTAAGAAACATTTATGCCTGTCTAAATTAGAAGTGTTTCCAGTGAACTTAAATACGGAAAATCAAATCCTAAAAGCTACCAGCTCCGTCAACTCCTCTCCATCTTCATTCCTTATTCCATTCGGCAAGACTATACATGCCACTGCGAAGATTTTGTTTTATGGCATCGGCAATATTTTCTTTTCACTTGCAACCTTCATATGTAAATATTTAAATTAAACAAAATTAAATCTGAAACAAGTAGGAAAGGCTACAGTCGATCGAGCCGACTGTAAAAGACCCCGTACTCCCATAATAATGCGCATTTGTATTTAATTTGAATTAAAATTTTATAACGAAATTTAAAAATTAAAATTTATATGTATATTTTAAATAGATATTTAAAAAAAAATTAAATTAGCAATTCTCATTGCCAGCATTCGAACCCACGACCCTCAGGCAACGATTTCACATCGCGCCGTAACTCTACCATTCGCACCACGCGATACTTTCAAGCATGTTTCGCTTATTCGCATTTACATGTTATACATACAAGTACACACTCGTTTGAAATTATGTGTATGCACATATGTATGGATGCGTGCCTAGCACTGGTCGGCACGGCGGCGTCGCAGCGACGCAGCGTCTGCGAGCAGCGGCGCAGCGTCTGCAAGCAGCGCTGACGTCACACAGGCGGCGAAATTGCAGCTAAATTACATAAACTTTCTAACCTAATAACTTTTTTGTTAATTGACGGATTTTAACGATGCTTGGAATATAGTTTGATATGATATTCCTCTCTTCGAATAATTAATTATAAACACTGTACTATTTGACTAAATGCCCTAAATCCTGCAAATTTTGAGCTTGAAATTTTGAAAGTTTTTAAGCTTTTATGAGAAAAGGGGGCGTGGCAGGCCAAAATTTTGAATGGCATTGCATAAAGGCTGTCTCAAGCAACTCTAGCAACCAGAAATGGTGTTCCTAAGTGCCATAGTTACTGAGTTTTTGGCCTAAAACTACATTTTTTTCGAGGTGTGTCTGGTTTTTTGCTCATTGCGGGGGCGGTAAGGGGCGTGGCAAAAATTTGAAATAAACTTAACCTGCGTAAGATAATAACGGACTTTCATTATAAATTTGGTGGCTCTAGCTTTTGTAGTTTAAAAGATCCAGGTGTTCATACGGACGGACGGACAGACGGACAGACGGACATTGCTATATCGACTCGGCTGTTGATGCTGATCAAGAATATATATACTTTATGGGGTCGGCCACGCCTCCTTCTGCCTGTTACGCACATTTCGCTTCTGACAAACCTAATAGACCCCTCTACTCTTTTTTAGAGTACGGGGTCTAAAAAAGTAAAGGCCCAAGATGGCTCCCTTAAGGAACCCCCGAGGTAACATGCACGGGCTTGTATAATGTGCCATTAAAACTAACTTTTTGATTTCTAGAACATAAATAGTTTGCAATCCAAAGAATTAATTTATCTGGAAATCCAAGCAAATTAAGTTTATATATTAAAAGACAATGATTAACAGTATCAAAAGCCTTGTAAAATCAGTGTAAATGACATTTGTTTGCAATTTATTTTGAAACCCCTGAATAACAATGAAAGTAAATTCTAATAAGTTAGTCGTAGTAGATCTGTATTTCATAAACCCGTGCTGGCAAGGTGAAACAATAGATCTACAAAGATATTGCAATTGAGAAGTTATTAATTTCTCAAAAGTTTTAGGAATTGCAGACAACTTTGAGATACCTCTACAGTTAAAAGTGTCAGATTTAGTACTCTTTTTATACTCTCTGCAAGAGTATATTGGGTTTGTGCAAAAGTATGTAACAGGCAGTAGGAGGCGTGGCAGACCTCATAAAGTGTTGTTGTGCAGAATCACAAGCCGAGTCGATATAGCCATGTCCGTCTGTCTGTCTGTCTGTCCGTATAAACAAACAGATTTCAGAGATCGTAAGAGCTACAAGTTCGAGCTTGGTTCGAGCTCAATCGATCACATATTGAGTCAGTCAATACTTTAAATGGAAAAATTGAAAATATAAATCTTTATAGCAATAAATTCTAAATCTGTAGAAATATTAAGATAAACTACTTCAGAGGAAAGATCAGCATTAACAGCAATCAGTACACCACCCCTACGACGAGAAGTGCGATCCTTTCCAAAAAGGGAAAAGTTATCACAGAATATCTCTGTGTTAAGAATGCCACGCCTTAACCAAGTTTCAGTAAAGGCAATGATAGGAAAAGGAAAGTTTGCTACAAAGACTTCTTACATTCTGATAGGCAAGCGAGAGGGAGGAGTTTAGTTTTTATACTCTCTGCAAGAGTATATTGGGTTTATGCAAAGTATGTAACAGGCAGAAGGAGGCGTGGCAGACCCCATAAAGTATATATATTCTTGAACAGCATCACAAGCCGAGTCGATATAGCCATGTCCGTCTGTCCGTCTGACCGTCAGTCTGTCCGTATGAACAAACAGATTTCAGAGATGGTAAGAGCTACAGGTGTCAATCGATCACATATTTAGTCAGTCAATACAAGAATCTTTTTTTTTTTCGATGCCACGCCCCATTCGCCCGCAATGAGCAAAAAACTAGACACACCTCGGAAAAAATCGTTGTTTTCGGCGAATATCTCAGTAACCATGGTACATAGGATCACCAACTCTGGTATGGAGGTTCTTAGCGACAGTGTAAATGCATTGGCATTTAAAATTTTGGACTGCCACGCCCCTTTTTTTCCCACAATACAAAACAAAAATTCTCAACTTTCGTTCCGTTTTTAGTCATTTGTTCATATAGTACATCACTGTAATTGTATAATTCGAGGGGAGACTAACTATATCAAACTATTATTAAAACACGCATTGAAATCGGACTAAAAACAAGAAAACTAGAAGAGTTATAATATTGATAATTGAACGCCATATCAAGGTATGAGTGCAAGCGAGATAGAAACATGCAAGCGTGATCGAACGTTTTCTCTGCTTGTGTGGCGTCAGCGCAGACCGCAGACGCTGGCCGCGCCGAATACACACATACATACATATAATGTCAAACGTATGTGTATTCGCATACAAACAGATGTTTGATTTTGCTTAGATTGTTTTTGTTTCCCGGTGTTTTGATGGAAGTACTGCACATTGTAATATCTCGATACCGATTTTAATGATTTAATCGGGATTGAAATGCAGAGAGTATTATGCGGTCGGGCGTGCTCGACTGTACTTTTCTTTCTTGTTTTTTGTTAGAAGAGTTTAGTTGGTTAGACGAAAATAATGAAGATATAGCAATCGGACTCCGAATTCTTTTTTTAGCAGTATATTCTTTCACCACTAAGTGGTCCCGCCAGAACACTTTACAGCATATTTTGTCAAATTATTCGGCCGGAACACTTATTTTAAATGAGACAAGAAAAAACTGTTATATTCGGCTCGCCGAAGATTAAATACCCTTGCAGTCAAAAATATTGCGTTTATTTGGTTTCAATCACCAATTATTTCTATGGTAGCTATATGATAATGAATTTAGATGAAATTAAGTCAACAGTTGGAACTCGATTAGAAATTGATTCTCCGTGAATTTCGCTGAAATCAGACAATAGACACGGAAAATTTTGAAACTAAGCATTTCAACCGATTGTTCCTATGGGAGCTATATGATATACAATTCCGATTTGGATGAAATTTGGTCAACAGTCGAAGAACGTTTATAAATGCATATAGCGTGAATTTGGTTCAAATCGGTCAATAGACACCGAAAAACAAATAAAAGAAAAGACAAACACAATTACTTAAATATATATTTTTATGTCATTAATCTATATAACATAAAACTCTACAATTCTATTATGACTAATGGAATAACGAGAAACGGCTTGAATAATAAAGCAATGAAAACAAGTAGGAAAGGCTACAGTCGATCGAGCCGACTGTAAAAGACCCCGTACTCATATGATAATGCGCATTTGTATTTAATTTGAATTAAAATTTTATAACGAAATTTAAAAATTAAAATTTATATGTATATTTTAAATTGATATTTAAAAAAAAATAAAATTAGTAATTCTCATTGCCAGCATTCGAACCCACGACCCTCAGGCAACGATTTCACATCGCGCCGTAACTCTACCATTCGCACCACGCACTACTTTCAAGCATGTTCCGCTTATTCGCATTTACATGTTATACATACAAGTACACACTCGTTTGAAATTATGTGTATGCACATATGTATGTATGCGTGCCTAGCACTGGTCGGCACGGCGGCGTCGCAGCGACGCAGCGTCTGCGAGCAGCGGCGCAGCGTCTGCGGGAAACGCAAAAATATTTAAATAAATAAATTTAAAGTCAATAAAAAAAAATAAAAAAAAAAAAAATTTAAATATAAAAAAATAAAAAATTAATATTTTTAAAAAAAAAAAAAATATTTTTTTTGTGTGGTTTTTTTTTTTTTTAAAAAAGAAGAAAAAAAAAAAAAAAAAAAAAAAAAAAAAAAAAAAAAAAAAAAAAAAAAATAAAATAAAAATTTAATTAAAAAATAATTGGATATAAAATAATAAAAATAAAAAAAAAAGGAATAAAAAAAAAAAACAAAAAAAAAAAAAAAAAAAAAAAAAAAAAAAAATAAACATAAAAAAAAAAAAAAAAAAAAAAAAAAAAAACTTTCCCTCGTCCCTCCCGCCTCTTACTACTTACAAATAAAAAAAAAAAAAAAAAAAAACTCAAAATAATCAAAATAAATTTTATAAAATAAAAAAAATATCGTTAACTCAATAATTCTAATATAATTAATAGAAAGACGAGTAACGCGAATAATGAATAAAAAAAAAAATATTATAATAATTATACAAAAAACTCAAACAATACAATAATACCAATACCAAACAATATAATAATAATTAACTATATAATAATAATACAAATTAAAAAGGACTTAAATTATATGTTAAATTAACAATTTTTGGCCAACTAACGAAATTAAAATCAATTTTATTTACTGCCCAGCATTTTCTACTGTGACTAATATTCCACTATGATGACTATATATAGTCTCAAAAGTTTTGGCGCTGGCCATATTGTCGGAGGTATTAGAAAATGCCCAATCAATATGTGTGTTGCTATTGGTTGTGCTTGAGCCCAAGTCAAACAAAGAATTTCAACATTTTGAATTAACTAAAAAGTTATAAACTGTTCTACAGCAACCTGACAATGAATGAAGGCACAAATTAAAGTCACCCAACACAATCAAATTTGTATTAAGGAATTGGTACCTTTGGAACAAATTCTTAAATTCGTTTTCAAATTTACCCAAAGGATAGGAAGGGCTTTTGTAGATAATTAAAATGTAAAAAGATTTGTATTTGAAAATTGCAAACTCAAATACAGCAGAAGACAAGTTCGTACAATTTGCATAAAAGCGATCACTGATACAAAGGCTGACATTCTCAAAGAATTCGTTTTTGATGAACACAAAAATTCCTCTTTTTGGACGAGCACCGCTGGCTACCGACTGACAATTTAGCCACACTGCTGCAGTAAACCCAGGAATATCATATGTTTCATTTGAATATATGGAAGCCTCAACAAAGCATAATAAAGAAGCACGAAGCATTAACTAATCGGAGCATACATCGTTAATGTGACAATGCAAGCTTTCTGTGTTATGGAAAAATATATTCAAATTGGATACTTGAAATAAAAAGTCATAATGAGTTTTAAGTAACTTTACAGAACGTAACTGTTGAAGTTCCATTGCTGAAGCAGACTGTAGATCAGATCGTGGGGGATTAAACTGTCCAATTATAAAGAGACCGTTTGCACATGTGGCTCTACTGCATGCCACATACAATGCATCTCTTCTCATTGAGGAACTAGTATGAACTACAACTTTACTGTACGTAGCGCCTTGACTTTTATGAATTGTTATTGCTTCTGCCGGAACCACTGGAAACTGCTTTCTGTCAATGGCAACCTGGTCGTTAGATCGAAATTGAAAGCTTTTAACAATTTTTTGAATGGGAGTCCATAAATTTTCTTCGCGATGGCGGCATTTTGACCGTGCATTGACGCCTACGCTTTCATCGAGAAACTGAATCCAAAGAACTTCTGCTGTATTAAATGAATTGAATCCTATCTCTTTAAGAACGCCGGAAGCCCCATTTACGAGGCCATCTGATGTATCAATATTGACTGTTATCATATATTTTGCAGTGGTTTTCAAAATCAATGATGTACACAAGCCTTGTGTATCTGACGTTTTAAAGTTTTTTACTGACTCCAGACACCTGTTCTTAGCCTCTGTGTTAAGATGTGCAGCTTTAACAAAATCGACGGCTTCCGAAATATGTTGCTCGGTGGGAATTGAGGCTAGTTTCTCTCTGTTGTAATAATCAGTTTCCTGATTACTTGAAAAGAGATGAATTGCATCATAGGGAACTTCATTTGCATTGCAAATTCGAGTCCTAAGTAAGTCAATGTCGCAGATCGACATTTGACCAGATGCCATGTTGTTCAGTGCAATTGCAAATGGTTGATCATCCCGCTGTCTCATTATTTCTGTGAGCTCGAAGTACTTAAACCTGTCCCACAAAGAAGACGCAACTATAGCACTGTATGGATTCAGGGATGCAAAGTTGGACTGAAAAATCCACCTGTCTCCAACTGGGCGAAGTTGTCTAAGATCACCAAATACAATTACAGGTATACCTCCAAAAGGTGACTCCGTATTGCAGAATATTTGTTTAAGCCGTAGATCCAAAAATGAAAACATTTTCGCACCAACCATAGAAATTTCATCAATTACTATCAGTTTTAGATCTATTAGTTTTGTGCGAATAGTGTTAAGCAAATCAGGACCCAAATTTCTAAATGCGGACCCTGCCTGATTCACAGGGAGAGAAAACATTGAATGGAGGGTTGAACCACCAATTCCAAATGCAGCTTTTCCTGTGGGAGCACACAGCAGAACTTTGGCTGTTGTTGGATCACATCCCGCCCTACGGTTATACTCTTGCGAAATCGACTGAAACAATGTGGATATAAGTCTACTTTTTCCGACTCCTGCTCCGCCACCCACGAACTCATAAAATATTTCCTTTTTCTTTATATTATGAAGAACGTGAGTCAAGAAAGTTTTTTGTTTCAAATTTAGAGATTTTACTAAATTTGCCAAATTTTCTTGAGAGACGATTGGTGGCAGTTTTACTATCCGTACATTGCCATCCGACTCCTCACCATGATCATTGTCAACTAAATTGACAACATTATGTTCTGAAGGTATTTCTGGAATCGCCAAGGCCCTAAATTCTTCATCGAGCACATCCTCTTGATCAACGATTTCGTCATTCTCTGCCTCCATGGCCCGTCTAAGCTCGTCATCTAAATTTTCAATTGCATTAAATTTTTGATAATTGCTTCTAATTTGTTCTACATGTTCATTGTATATGTTTTCACAATTTCTAGCAATTATTTCTTCTTCTTCGTTTCTCCATGGGAAAAATAACATAACCAACACTCTAAAATAATTGTGTCTGTCGGAGTTAATATTAAACGACCTATACTTTATTATACAAGAATAGCTCCTTTCCCGTATAAAACCATTCCCATTTCGAAGTGCCATATAAACTGGACCTGCCATTTCATTTTCTTCGTCAGTTTCATTATCACTATTATTCGAGTGGGTGGCTCTTCTACGACTTTTACTAAATTCATAATTAGCAGCAAAGTCGGCTAAGCACATTCCTTCAAGGGCATCCGGCCTCTGTTCGTACCTATCCAATAATCCTTTTTGAAAGATATCTGTGGAATCTTCTGGCATGGTTTGGAGAATGCTTGTAGGTCTGAGCATGCGTACACGTTGTCCCGGAGGAAACGTATTAATATGTACGCATTTGTGGCTTGTTCCAGACAATGCCATTCCTAAGCAACAATATACAGCCTCCTGGGCAGATATCTCAGTTCCTGATATAAACTTATTTCCTATAAACTGGAGCTTTTGTCTAATTGTCAAATTCCCAATTCGAATTTGATTTACAGCTTCACGCATCAGCTTAGAAATACCTCTTTGCGATTTGTTTATATAATTTATAATATAACTACAGCAAGCATATGGGTCTAATATAAACTGAATGTCCATATTAGCTCTCTGCATCGAAAGAAGGTGTTTGTTAAAAGCATTCACATTAATTTCTGCGAATGTCCTCTTAAGAAACACTTGAGGTTTTTTCAAACCAGACCTAATGGCGTATATATATTCTTCAAAACTGAGGTTCACTTCGTCATGTGAAAGAAAGTTTTCGAAATTTACTAAATTAAGAACCGAGTCATTTGTCTGATCTTTGCATAAAAATTGGCGAATTTTCTTTAAATTCGTTCGGTGAAAAATAAGATTGGGAAAATCTTCGGGTAGCGGTTTTAAAATTTCTGTGTTGGGCATTGGCGGATATGGAATACCGAATCTGCATACGGACTGTCCTCCCACTTTTTTTAAACATGAATGTCCGTGTTTATGTCTCTGATAGTCAACATATGGTGACTGCTCAGTATCATTCACTGTTATAAATTGATCAATGAATGCTACGACACTTTGAATTGACTGATTGTTTTCGAAGTCAACCACTGGGGCATCTTTCAGCCAAAACATTCCATGGATATGAGGGGAACCTCTTTGTTGAAATTCCACCCGCCAATAGTACCTAATCACAAAATTGGAGCCGAAAACTCCCCCTGGCTTTTTCATTAGCCTCAAAACCTCCCGATACCTATAGTCAAAGTATCTAGCACAAGTAACAGGGTCTGTTCTAATTAGTCGGGCTTTTTCCCTAAATTCCAAGTTTGAAGCTATGTCTTCATTTATGTCGATCCTATCCACATTTCTCTTAAGTAATACGAGTAACTCTACCCACCTAGTTTCAGCAGCTGATAGAGTTATGAAAAAAGTCGGTAAGCCAAACTGACGAATCATAGCCATGACCTTTTTCTTTTCTTCCTCCCAATGAGCAGGAGACGAGCGAATATCCCTAAGCACCCTATACCCCTCATCATGACTAATTAAATTCCCCATAAATTCTTCATTGAGTACATTGCCAGCTGTAACTGCATTGGAGGTGCTTCTCTTTTTTAAGCAGGTAGAAAAATTATTTCTAATTTTTATCAGTTCTAACTTCTTATAGTTGAAAAATAGCTTGTCAGTCCAGCAAGCTCTTCTGTCTACATTTCGAAGCTCTGATCTAACAATTGTAGAAAAACTCTCTGAAGACTGTCTTTTAATACCTGCATATATACTAGGAAAAGCCAGTTCTTCAGAGTCAGCATCAAGAATTACATCGAGAGGCCTTTGACCTTCTCCAGGAGCTATCGTAATTCTCTGCATATTTACATCCAGTTGGTTCATATTCTCAAGAAGAGTTTCAAGACCCCCAGGATTCAACTCATCTGCTTCTTGATTTTCACCCGATTGAACCAGATCACTGTTTTCATTCCGATCTGAACTTTCAATTAGCCCATTGACTATAGTTGAGTCTTCTTCAGAAGCTACGAACGGCACTGTATCGGATGAATAATTACAAATCCAGTGCTCGTTGATGGATACATTATTTTTCCCATACAGATCAGTGTTTACTAAGTATCTTATTGCTTCAGCAATTTTAAAAGGCCTAATGGTTTTGGACATAAAATCATGACCATACTCCATTCTTCGCTTAAGGTGGAGCTGAATTACCTCTGCCTCGTGAAATGCTCGTGGAAGAGATGTAACTATATTGGGAACTGATATGGGGACGTTAACAACTGCACCTTTAAGTGAATTTTGACGCTCATGACCTATTGCCTTTATAACCATAAATGGAAGGCGAGGAGAGATTAATCTCTCTTCTAATGAAGTGAGACCCCTTAGACAATCTGGCAATGTTGGAAAATCTAACCCATTTGTAATGGCACTCTTTGGCTTCCTTTTAGCTTTAATATTGCTATGACAAGTTTTACAAAATTTTAAGCAGTTGCTATCAGACGAAAATTGCCGATCAACGTTAAAAATCTCATCGCAAAACTCATAATTACTTTCTAAATAACTTGGCAAATTTGGTCAGGTCCTAATTTAACAAGCCTATTAAAAACTAACATGTGGGTATCGAACCCCTGTAGTCTGGGTCTACGCTGTACACCTTCCTGAACATCTGAAGCCCTTTGCTCTTGAATTCGTAGAGCGTTTCGCATTGCTTCTGCTTCCCTATTTTCAGAAATACTCCGAAATTGTCTTTCTCTATGGCTAACATTTTTATTTGCATTAAGGGCTGATTGCCTTTCATTTTCTCTAGCTAGTCTACGAGCTGCAGTGTTTCGCAGCTGTTCTATGACCCGACGAACAGTTTGATTTCTCGCCTGAGCTCTCCTGCTCCTATCCCGTTGCCTTTCTAATAGACCATCCTGCAATGCTCGTGCCAGACTCAGTATTTCTATTCTGTTCTTGCCTTCTATAATTTCGGTCTAGTCTTTTTAAGAACCTCCGTAGACTATCGAGCTCTTGTTCGTATGCTCGGATAGTTTCATTTAATCGCCTATTACTGTGTTGTTCAGTATTTCTGGCTTGCTCCTCTTTTCGAATAGCTACATTCAGTCGCTTTACATGCCTTCGTATGGCATCAATTGACCTTTCACTATCACGGTAAACTTCATTAGAGCGTCTATCCCTATGCTCCTGTGTATTTCGGCTCTGCTCAATACCTCTATAGACACTATTTTGCCTTCTTTGGTAACGCCGCAGAGTATTTATCGCCTGTTCTTTTAACCTGAATGCTTCAGTGGCCCGTCTTTCCCTATGTTCCTGCGTGTTTCTATTCTGTTCTACAGCTCTATAAGTGTCATTTTCCTCCTGGTATTCCGACGACTAGTATTTGCAGCTTGTTCCCTATTACGCAATTCTTCATCTGTCCGTCTTTCCCTATGTTCCTGCGTGTTTCTATTCTGTTCTACAGCTCTATAAGTAGCATTTTGTCTTCTGGTATTCCGACGACTAGTATCTGCAGCTTGTTCCCTATTACGCAATTCTTCATCGGCCCGTCTTTCCCTATGTTCCTGCGTGTTTCTAAACTGTTCTACAGCTCTATAATCGGCATTTTGTCTTCTGGTATTCCGACGCCTAGTATTTTCAGCTTGTTTTCGGCACTCTATTTATTGTCTTCTTCTTGTCTTGTTTACCGCCGCCTAACTCTACGCCTTTGGCTGTCCAGAGATTGCTCAACTTCCCTTACACCTTCAATTGCCCTACGCTCGCGCTGTGACTCTGCGTTAATTCCCCTCTCTATATCTACATATTCGGAATTATTTCTGTTTGATGTATTCCTCAACCTACGTCTTTGGGCTATTTGAGCAGCAGATTGTCTACGTAACCGTGGCATTTTAAAAGTTGAATTTAATAATATTTAAATAAAGATATTATTTCTTAACAAATTATGTAAATTCAAAATTATTGTAAATAATAATAAATAGATATAAAAAAAAAAACTGCTCTACAGCTCGCCGAAATAAAATACGGCATTTTTTCTTTTCTAGTTATATGATTTCGACGTCCTAGTTGAAATTTGTCATGGGGGACATTGAGAAATTCTCCTAGTATGAAATTCGTTCATCGGCAATAGACACCGAAAATTTCAACTAAGCATTTACCCGATGTTCCTGGGAATATGTTTGCTAAAATTGCTCTACAGTGGGGAAATACATTCTGTGAATTTTTAAATCGGTCATAGTATTCCGAACGTTCAACTAAGTATTTTGAGCATTGTTCCTAGCTATATGATACAGTGGTCCGATTTAGATAAATTTGGTGAACAGAGGGCGATCACTGAGAATAATTTGTTGAATTTCGTTGATCTTCTTGTCAAGTCGAAAATGTTCATACTACCGGAGATTCAACGCGTTTGGGTTCCTATGGAGATTGCTAAAGTTCCTTCGAATTTGTCCAACGTCGCGTCTGTGCCTTAGCGTGAATTTCCCTATGTCTATATCTACCGAAAATATTCGGACATTTATTTCTGTTTGATGTATTCCTCAACCTATCGTTCCTTTGGGGCTATTTGAGCAGCAGATCTGTCGATTTTTACAAGTAACCGTGGCATTTTAAACTTTTGAATTTAATAATATTTAATGTAAATGGTCAAGAATTAATATACTTTAAATATCGAAAAAAATTATTTGTTAAGAAGTTATGATGAAATAAACTCGTGACAAACAATCCCTGGTATGGACAAAAAATTTTTAATTAGTTATAATGGATAAAAAATTATGACAATAAAATGAATAAAAAATGAATGAAAATATTAATAGTAATATTATACACTCAGGTGAAAGGTATAAAAATTAAAGTACTAAAAAATTACTAATAGATGAAGCTTAAGTCTTTAAAAAGACTGATAAATATAATATATGTAAGAGGGTCTTTAGAAAGACTGAGCAAAAAAAGATATAAGTAGTAATTAATGGAATACTAAATTCTTTGATGAATGATTAATGTTTGATTACTTTACTTGCTGTAGATATTTCCGTGAAAAGCGCTCTTCTTAGTATTTACTAATCATACTTGATAAGTGGAATATAATGCACTTAACGACAGTTATATTTGTACCACAAGAACGATTTTAAAAAACACAAACTCAACGAATACTAAAGTCTCCCGCACTGTCAAATTATAGTACTGCACAATAACGCATGTAAAGTAAGACTGAGTCCATTTTGATTTTTGCAAAAATTAGGTAAACATAATGAGTATTCGAGGACTTCGACGTCAATCCCATTCAGTTAAAAAATATAAGGTATATATAAAAAAAGAAATGATTTACCTTAAAATCGTCTATTACCATACACCTGTTACACAACAGGTATAAGCCCGACATTATTGAAAAACAATGTTATATACATATATTTGTAACCCTTAAACAATGGCCATAAAAAGGTAATGGTGGTTACCTTTTCCATTGATGTTTATTAATATTTAAATGGGTAACGTCTATTTAAAAACCTATATATATTCTTGTTACAGAACTCACAAACAGGTCGATATAGCCATGTCCGTATGTCCGTCCGTCTGTCCGTATGAACAAACAAATTTCAGAGATGGTAAGAGCTACAAGTTCGAGCTTGGTGTCAATCGACGGCATATTTGGTCAGTCAATACAAGAATCTTTTTTTTTCGATGCCACTCCCCATTCGCCCACAATGAGCAAAAAACTAGGCACACCTCGGAAAAAATCGTTGTTTTCGGCGAATATCTCAGTAACCATGGCACCAATTCTGGTATGGTGAATCCAAGCGACAGCGTAAATGGATTGGCATTTAAAATTTTGGACTGCCACGCCCCTTTTTTCCACAATACATAAAAATAGCTCTCAACTTTCGTTCTGCATACAGGCATTTGTTCATATAGTACAGCATTGTAATTGTGTAATTCGAGTGGAGGCTGACCATATCAAACTATTTCTGAAAGGTGCATTAAAATCGGACTATAATCAAGAAAACTAGAAGCGTTACAATACATACATGTATGAACACATGTAACGTGAAACGAATGTGTATTCGCATACAAACAAACAGATGTATGTGTGATTATGCTTAGATTGTTTTTGTGTAATATCTTAATACCGATTTTAATAATTTTACCGGGAAAAAATGCAGAGAGTATTATACGGTTGGACATGCTCGACTTGTTTTTGTATTAGACCCATCATTTCCGTCTGTTTCCCGTATTGATTTTAATAAGTAAAAGCAGCTTTTACCTCTGACTGACTGGTCATGGCTGTTCAAGTGCAGGGATATGGATGAAGCAGTTTCATTTTTTTATCTTACTCTAAATAATGAACAGCCTTTGCTATCGGAATTACCTTAGAAGCTGTGGTCAGCAGTTTCGAAGTAATCCTAAACTTTTTAGACCCCGTACTCTAAAAAAGATCAGAGGGGTCTGTTAGGTTTGTCAGAAGCGAAATGTGCGTAACAGGCAGAAGGAGGCGTGGCCGACCCCATAAAGTATATATATTCTTGATCAGCATCAACAGCCGAGTCGATATAGCAATGTCCGTCTGTCCGTCTGTTCGTCCGTCCGTCCGTATGAACACCTGGATCTTTTAAACTACAAAAGCTAGAGCCACCAAATTTATAATGAAAGTCCGTTATTGTCTTACGCAGGTTAAGTTTATTTCAAATTTTTGCCACGCCCCTTACCGCCCCCGCAATGAGCAAAAAACCAGACACACCTCGAAAAAAAATGCAGTTTTTGGCCAATAACTCAGTAACTATGGCACTTAGGAACACTATTTCTGGTTGCTAGAGTTGCTAGAGACAGCCTTAATGCAATGCCATTCAAATTTTGCCACGCCCCCTTTTCTCATAAAAGCTAAAAAACTTTCAAAATTTCAAGCTCAAACTTGGCAGGATTTAGGGCATTTAGTCAAATAGTACAGTGTTTATAATTAATTATTCGAAGAGAGGAATATCATATCAAACTATATTCCGAGCGGCGTTAAAATCCGTCAATGAACAAAAAAATTATTAGGTTAGAAAGTTTATGTAATTTAGCTGCAATTTCGCCGCCTGTGTGACGTCAGCGCTGCTCGCAGACGCTGCGTCGCTGCGACGCCGCCGTGCCGACCAGTGCTAGGCACGCATACATACATATGTGCATACACATAATTTCAAACGAGTGTGTACTTGTATGTATAACATGTAAATGCGAATAAGCGGAACATGCTTGAAAGTAGCGCGTGGTGCGAATGGTAGAGTTACGGCGCGATGTGAAATCGTTGCCTGAGGGTCGTGGGTTCGAATGCTGGCAATGAGAATTGCTAATTTAATTTTTTTTTAAATATCAATTTAAAATATACATATAAATTTTAATTTTTAAATTTCGTTATAAAATTTTAATTCAAATTAAATACAAATGCGCATTATTATGGGAGTACGGGGTCTTTTACAGTCGGCTCGATCGACTGTAGCCTTTCCTACTTGTTTATAAATTCGTTAATGCGAAGCGCAAATCATCAACACTTCCTTCCTCATTGCTCTTTGAAAATAAGACTGCTAACACTGATCAGGCAATATCCGATTTATTTGCTGATTTTTTCCAATGAACTTATTGTATTCATCTAATTAACCTAAACTTGCCTTATCCTTACCGTGTAAATGCTTATAATTGTAATTTTAGGACATTGATCACTGAATTATCGCTTTTGAGTGTTCTAAAGGTTGTTAAAACTGTTCTTTCCTAGGGACCGGATGGAGTTCCTGGTTGCGTGCTCAAAAACTGTGAGCACGTTGTGATGGTTTACTGATTGATGTTAATGCTGATCTTTCCTCAGAAGTCGTTTATCATAATATTTCTACAGATTTAGAATTTATTGCTATATAGTGACATATTCATTCTATACTTAACAATAATCTAAACACCGAACTATTATACATAACAATAATACATAGCTTAATCTAAACACCGAATCCCCCAATTATAATATTACAAAGGTTCACTTGTAAAAAAATTCGGCAATTGTAAACAAAGAGCCGTCTAGCCGGCGCATCCATTGCAAATCGCATAATCAGCATATTTTGGTTCCCAGCTTTAAACTGAGATAACGCGCAACGCTTGATTCTCAGCTACCAGCGGTCGTGGTTCTTGGTTGGCGCTTGGTTCTCAGCTACCACCGGTCACCCTCAGTATTGTAAACATTAAATCCTCAGTCGACAGAATTTTCATTATTATTTATTAAGCAGATATCTGTTAGTCTTAAGTTGATCACCTATAAAGCAAGTTGTCGTGGATTTAAAAATTTCGCTTCGTCTTTTGCGTCAACTTTACCGTAAGAGTGTGTCGCGGTATTTATTGGACTCTTCTACACATCAATTATCTAATTATATAAGTTAATACAAATGATCAAAGATATTGTAATGAAATATATTACAACAAAACATAAGAAATGCCGAAACACTCCCATTAACACAAAAAATGAATTTAATAATCTCGCTTCGTCTTTAGTATCAACGTTACCGTTAAAGTGTGTCGCGGTATTTATTGGATTCATCTACACATCAATTATCTAATTGGCGCAGCCGGATTAGCACGATGCAATAAATAAGTTATTAATTCTTATCTCTTTTACTGTTATCCGATAAAAACAACTAACGCAAAGGCAACCCCAGCGACTGTTAATATTGCGTCAAGTTTTAATAAAAACTCGACAGTGACGTGTAAACCAAAAATTCGCGTATTGCCAAAGCCACGGTTGTTTGTAAACAAACTTGAAAATAAATCAAGAAGTCGCAATAGAATTCGGAGGGAAAATAAACCCAAGTTTACCTGGTTATCTCAATAACATTCGCAAGTGCTATCTGTCCAAATAAATTAAACAAACTAGATAGCTAATTTATAAACTAAGTGAGCATTAACGAACATTAGTGATACTAAAAGTAAAAATTATTAAGAAAAATTAAACAATTAAGAAAAATAATTTAACAATTAAAAAAAAATAAAAACTTAAAGAAAAAAGTGAAAAAAATAAAATTAAACAAATTTCAACAATAAAATCAAAATGAAAGGAGGAGCAGCAGCCGTATCAACCCGATCCGATGCCAGCATGGCACCAGTTATAAATCAACTAAAAGATGTTGAAAAATTCAAGGAGACAAAAACACTCTGTACACGTTTGTCAATCGAGTTGATTACATCTTGGCAACGATATACGCCAACAATCGATCATATTTGGCCTCGTAGAGCGTTGCATCAGTGCTGATGTTATGCTATCCCTTGGCATAAATAATCTCAACACCTGGACAGACCTTCGGAAGCAATTGGTGCTAAACTATAAAACCCAGACGAACAACCACATTCTTCTGGAGGACTTCAGGAACACACCTTTTAAGGGGAACTTTCGCGAATTTCTGGAGGAACCTGAACAACGCAGGTATACTTTAATGAGTAAGCTAGAACTAGAGAATAATATCGATGAAAAACCACTGTACTCGCGGTTAATTAAAACTAGTATTGACGATTTGATTCAAAAGTTACCTACTAACATTTGCATTAGAATTATAAATTGCGAAATTTCCGATTTAAGATGGCTTATAAACTTATTGCAAGAATAAAATCTTTATGATCAACATTGACAAAATTTTAATTTCACCAAAACAAAACAAGAAAAAGATTTAAAGCCACTCCCAACAAATCCCAATCTTCAAAAATTCCAACATTTCCAACATTTCTTCAACCAAATAATACACCATATGGTTCATATTCAAATCATCCACCATATTATCAACAACCATTTCATCCATTACAACAACATTGCAATATGACGTACACTAACAACTCCTTACCTCGACCATTACCATCCGTACCAAATCCGACAAGACCAGTTCAATTTCCACCTAGACAAAATTTTCGTCAAAATTTATTTGACCAAAACCGTTTTGAACATATTCAAAAAGCTCCGGTTAATAATACACCTGGTGTTCCACTTCCACCAATGAAACGCTCTAAACTAGCAAAAATGAGCATAGATAAAAAAGCTAGGTGTCAAGAAGAATGGAAATATCAAGAATGTTACAATCAATTAGCTTCATATCCACAATCCTATCAAGATTACGGATATCCTCAAAGCTTTGAATATGCCGAAAATTCGACACCAGTAGCCGAAAAAGAAACTGAACAGTGTAACGAGATAGAGCTCGATCAAGCCGAAATTGAATTGATGGTTTCCGAAGCTGGTGAGGGAAAACCAGCTTCGGAAACCAACAATTCATAAAACTTACCCATAAAGGAAAAGTTTTAAAATGCCTTATAGATACCGGTTCAACAGTAAATATGATGACATCAAATGTTTTCAATTTAAATGAGTAGTTGTGAATTCCTTTTACATAAATTTTCTTCAGATTATGATTTATTAATTGGCAGAAATTTGCTTTCACAAGCCCAAGCAATAATAGACTACAAATTTCAAACAGTAATTTTTGTAGAAAAATATAAACTAATTATTGATTCTCCAATTAAAAATCAAACTTATTTTTTAGCCAGTCCAACGTATAAAGCTAAAAACAAGTAAGAAAGGCTACAGTCGATCGAGCCGACTCTAAAAGACCCCGTACTCCCATAGTAATGCGCGTTTGTATTTAATTTAAATTAAAATTTTAAAACGAAATTTAAAAATTAAAATTTATATGTATATTTTGAATTGATATTAAAAAAAATTAAAATAGCAATTCCCATTGCCAGCATTCGAACCTACGACCCTCAGGCAACGATTTCACATCGCGCCGTAACTCTACCATTCGCACCACGCGCTACTTTCAAGCATGTTCCGCTTATTCGCATTTACATGTTATACATACAAGTACATTCTCGTTTGAAATTATGTGTATGCACATATGTAATTATGCGTGCCTAGTACTGGTCGGCACGTCAGCGTCGCAGCGTATGCGAGCAGCGCTGACTTCACACAGGCAGCGAAATTTCAGCTAAATTACATCATTTTTCTAACCTTCTGACTTTTTTGTTAATGGACGGATTTTAACGCTGCTTGGAGAATAGATTGATATGATATTCCTCTACACGAATAATTAATTATAAACACAGTACTTATTTGACTAAATGCCTTAAATCCTTGGTTCGAAGTTTAAAAGTTTTTTAGCTCATATGAGAAAAGGGGGCGTGGCAGCTCAAAATTGAATGACATTGAATTAAGGCTGTCTGTAGGAACCTGCATACCTGAATTGGGGTTCCTATATGCCATAGTTACTGAGATATTAACAAAAATTTGAAATAAACTTAACCTGCCTGACTTAATAACGGACTTTCCTTATAAATTTGGTGGCTCTAGCTTTTGTAGTTTAAAAGATCCAGGTGTTCAAACGGACGGACAGACGGACATTGCTATATCGACTTGGCTGTTGATGCTGGTCAAGAATATATATACTTTATGGGTCGGCCACGCCTCCTTCTGACTGTTACGCACATTTCGCCTCTGATAAACCTAATAGACCCCTCTACTCTTTTTTAGAGTACGGGGTCTAAAAAGAAAATTATTTCAAAAAACTAATAATCCACATCACATATGATAATATGACAATAGAAAAAGCTAAACAATATTTGATTGATCACTTTTGCACCAATTCTAGTGCGTTGTTTATAAATAGTGATAGATAGTAAAAACTACTACATCCAGGCATTCAACAAACAAACAAACTTTTCGGTGAAACTTATTATACCCTTGCAGAGGGTATATTGTTTTTGTCACGAAGTTTGTAACGCATTGAAGGAGGCTTTTCCGACCATATAAAGTATATATATTCTTGATCAGCATCAACAGCCGAGTCGATATAGCCATGTCCGTCTGTCCATCTGTTTCTATGCGAACTAGTCTCTCAGTTTTAAAGCTATCTTAATGAAACTTGGTACAGATGTGTATTCTCTCTGCACGCAGATCATTTGTAAAAATCGGACAGATCGGACTACTATATCATATAGCTCCCATAGGAACAATCGGTCGAAGTGCATGAAATGAAATGAAATGTATGAACATTTTCGGTGTCTATTGACCGATTTCAACCAAATTCACGCTATATGCATTTATAATCGTTCTTCGACTGTTGATCAAAGTTCATCCAAATCGGACCACTATATCATATAGCTCCCATAGGAACAATCGGTTGAAAATGCTTAGTATGAACATTTTCGGTGTCTATTGACCGATTTCAACGAAATTCACGCAGAATGTATTTCTCATTGTCCCCCATCTGTTGATCAAATTTCATCCAAATCGGACCACTATATCATATAGCTTCCATAGGAACAATCGGTTGAAAATGCTTAGTATGAACATTTTCGGTGTCTATTGACCGATTTCAACGAAATTCACACAGAATGTATTTCTCATTGTCCCCCATCTGTTGACCAAATTTTAAATCGGACTAATATATCATATAACTAGCATAGAAATAATTGGTTAAAAAAATCAAATTAATGCAATATTCATGACTGCAAGGGTATTTAATCTTCGGCGAGCCGAAGATAACCGTTTTTTCTTGTTTTTTCCCCAATAGTCAACATTATTAACGAATGTCATACCTGCAATTTAGCGAAAACCGAATATAGAAATTCAGAAATGCCAATGAAAATTTTCCCCAAACCACAACATTGTCGAGATAAATTCATAATAGACATTTATTCATCAGAAGGTAAACACTATCTAAGCTGCATAGAAATTTATTCAAAATTAGCAACTCTCGAACAAATCTAAACTAAAAATTGGATAGAATGCAAATACGCATTAATGCGCATATTTAATCAGTTAGGTAAACTAATATTATTAAAGGCAGACCGAGACGGAGCATTTATCAGTCTAGCACTCAAAAGATGGCTCGACAGTGAGGGAGTTGAAATTCAGTTAAATACTTCAAAAACAGGTATCGCAGAGATAGAAAGATTACTCAAAACTATTAATGAATAAATTTGAATTATAAATACTTTAAATGATGAAGAGAAAAAACTCAGCAAAATGGAAACTATCCTTAATATTTACAATAATAAAACTAAACATGACACCACTGGACAAGCTCACGTACACATATTCTTATATGCAGGACAACCAACAATAGATACACAAGACAAAAAAGAAAAAATTAAAAGCAAAACAAGTAAGAAAGGGTACAGTCGATCGAGCCGACTGTAAAAGACCCCGTACTCCCATAATAAGGCGCATTTGTTTTTAATTTGAATTACAGTTTTATAACAAAATTGAAAAATTAAAATTTATATGTATATTTTGAATTGATATTTAAAAAAAAATTAAATCAGCAATTCTCATTGCCAGCATTCGAACCTACGACCCTCAGGCAACGATTTCACATCGCGCCGCAACTCTACCATTCGCATCACGCACCACTTTCAAGCATGTTCCGCTTATTCGCATTTACATGTTATACATACAAGTACACACTCGTTTGAAATTATGTGTATGCACATATGTATGTATGTGTGCCTAGCACTGGTCGGCACGGCGGCGCACAGTGGGGCAGTGGGCATATCTTTTGAACCAGAGGAGGTATTTAAACAAAATGTTTCAAGACTGGTAAAAACCAAACAAATAGTATTTATTAAATTCAAATAACTCAGGTATAATTTATCAAATGATTTTACGCAATATTTTTAATAAAATTCCCATTCAGGAAATTTTAAATTTGCTTATGCAATGTAACTTATTATAAGAGCAAATGATCTTGAATCAAGTATTTATATGAAATTACTTGATCTGAGCATGAAAATTCTTAATTCAAGTTCGGGGCACCGGTTCAAATCCGCTATTGGACTTTCCTAAAAAAATTTTTTTTAACCCTTTTTTTATTTTTTTTGGCATTTTGTTAAATTGTTTTGTGTTTAATATTATTTACTTTTTATTAAATGCTGTATAAACATATTTAAACATCATTTATCAAAAGACAAGATTGTAAAGCGTTAAATCAAGAATCTTAAATCTTTTAACTATGTCTCTCAAACCTAATATAATAATTATCGATTCTTTAAACAAGTAGTTTAAAATATTAAATTAAGATTTATTTAATCTTAAAACAAGATTGCGTTTACTTAAACTATACATTTATTATTTTTTAATAAATTAAATCATAATAATCATAATTCTCAGTACAAATTTAGTAAGCAATTAAAAGAATCTAAATTTAAGAACATTAAACTTCAACTAAGAATGCCCATTCTCAATAACATAAATAAACCACACGAAAAAACATGCAAATCAACCCAAAAAAGTATATGTATGTATGTGTGTATTTCCTTGTTTTGCTTTGCTTCACGCTGTACTTGTGAAGGCAGAGTTAAAGCCTATGAGCCTAGACCAAAGACTGTACCGACCACATACACATACACGCAAATACACATAATTTTGCTCTTCTTCGACGCGCCGATCGTCGCGACAAAAATTGAAGATTGAAGTAACGGTAAATGTCGGTCGAAATTCTTTAACATGCATAAGAAAAATTCAAGTGGGAAAGAGAAAGAATGATTTTTTTTGCCTCTTGCGTCTTATTTCGCAATTCCCTCTTTGTCGCGACAAAGATTGAAGTAACGGTAAATTTCGGTCGAAATTCTTTAGCATGCATAAGAAACTTTGAAGTGGGAAAGAGAAAGAAAGATTTTTTTTGCCTCGTGCGGCTTGTTTCGCAATTCCCTCTTCATCCCATCGATGTGTATGAAATAGTTTTGCTTGCATTATTACGATATCATTGGTGCAAGTAAGATGTCAGAGTCGGAGAACAATAATTTTGTGAGTTCTATACTAAGTGACAAAGAAGAGTTGGAGCGTCTTTTAAATGATTTTAATTTATTAGAAGTGCTGCCTTATTTGCAAGGTAAGTAAAAAGTGCAAAAAAAAAAAAAAAAAAAGTGAAAGTGAACAGTGGCTCTCCGCTTTTTTTAACCTAATTTCTAATTTACATTTATAGTTTCTGCAACTTAAAAACTATGAACAATGTTAAAAAACTTTAAACATTAATAGTTTTTTAGTTACAGCAAATAAAAAAGTCATATTAGAAGTGTAGAAAATACATACATAAAAATGTGCATGTGCATGGAAATCTAAAATACATACTACTATATCATATAGCTCCCATAGGAACAATCGGTCGAAATGCATGAAATGAAATGAAATGTATGAACATTTTCGGTGTCTATTGACCGATTTCAACCAAATTCACGCTAAATGCATTTATAATCGTTCTTCGACTGTTGACCAAATTTCACCCAAATCGGACCACTATATCATATAGCTTCCATAGGATCAATCGGTTGAAAATGCTTAGTATGAACATTTTCGGTGTCTATTGACCGATTTCAACGAAATTCACACAGAATGTATTTCTCATTGTCCCCCATCTGTTGACCAAATTTCATCCAAATCGGACCACTATATCATATAGCTTCCATAGGAACAATCGGTTGAAAATGCTTAGTATGAACATTTTCGGTGTCTATTGACCGATTTCAACGAAATTCAAGGAGAATGTATTTCTCATTGTCCCCCATCTGTTGACCAAATTTCATCCA
Organism: Drosophila dunni; assembly: GCA_018152125.1. NCBI lineage: Eukaryota > Metazoa > Arthropoda > Insecta > Diptera > Drosophilidae > Drosophila > Drosophila dunni. The sequence goes on from JAECXC010002884.1 coordinate 119,876, forward strand.
AATCGGACCACTATATCATATAGCTTCCATAGGAACAATCGGTTGAAAATGCTTAGTATGAACATTTTCGGTGTCTATTGACCGATTTCAACGAAATTCACACAGAATGTATTTCTCATTGTCCCCCATCTGTTGACCAAATTTCAAATCGGACTACTATATCATATAACTAGCATAGAAATAATTGGTTAAAAAAAACAAATTAATGCAATATTCATGACTGCAAGGGTATTTAATCTTCGGCGGGCCGAAGATAACCGTTTTTTCTTGTTTTTTTATTTAACTATACCTTTGAATAAATATGTATGTGTGTATATACGTGTATGTGGTATGAATTTTATGTGGGCAAGTGCATGTTTATATATGTGAAAATATTTATATAAATATATATTGTGAAAATTCTCATATATTTAAATATGTGTATGTGTCATTTATTTTATGTGTGCAAGTGCATGTATATGTATATGTATAAAATACATACCACATACACATATTCATGTATGTGTGTTTTAACAATTATTTCCTGTAAATAGCTTCAAAAGTGTCCTATGAGAGCCTTCGGTATTTGGAAAGATCAGACTTAGAGGAAGTAATTCCTCCTGTAGGTTTGAGAGTAAGATTTCGAGAAAAATTGTTTACATGGAAAAAATTAAAGGTATGTTTGAATTACATGTGAAATATCAAACAAATAATAATATTTTTTGTGCATAGTTTGGAATTGATGACGAAACCATTTCCATGACCTCAAAAGTAAAAGCTTGGCTTAGTTATTTGACTGAAAAATCGGATAGCAATGCTTGCAATGTTTTAAATAGGGTAATATTTTTTTTATGTCATTTATATTACTTTTAATGGTCTTAGTTTTTCTGGTCTAAAAATTTTCTGAAATATCCCCAGGAGTTAATAGTGATTCTCAATGAGTCTGCAAAAGGACGAGCACTTATTGCTTATGAGGAAAAAAATAAATCACTTTTAAAGTGTCACAGGGATGACATAATCAATATTATTGTGGAAGAGACCACAGCAAATAATATTAAACTTAAAATTCAAGATTTTATTGAAATTTTAAATGAAATATGTACACTGTTTCCATGCGAAAATTTAATGAAGGTAATGGATACTAAAAGTTCACATTTTTTTGAATTTCATAACTTATTATTTAATTTTTTTAGGATTATTATTTTATTGCTAGAAGGCCAAAAAATAATCCCAGTGGAAAATTATATTCTAAATATAGAAATGCGCGCTCTAAAAAAATTAAACTTGAAGGCTGCCCTGAAGAAAGCAGCGAAATTTTGGATTCTGCCACTGACGAGAAAATTCCTGAAATAGACGGTTCCTTGGCCTTAGCTATGAAAACAGCTTTGAACAGGGACTGCTCTAATTGGGAAGAAGTATGCGACAAGTGGAAATCCACTTTTCATATTCGTCAAAAAGATTTAATTGAATTGGATTCTGCAGTTTTTTTTCAAAATTGGTCAAAGCTGAACCATGCTAAAGCAGCTGAGTTGGTAAGTTCATTACGCTATATTCTTACATATAAATAAATTGTTATATACATATATTTCAGATAAAAATTGATTTTAATTTAATGTATCCGTCGAAAGATTTGATGCTGTATTCAAAATGGGAGGAGTTTAAGTCGAAAATGTTAAATTTTTTTTTTGATAATTTAACAAACGACTACTGCAAAAGACTGTACCTAAAAGCAAAGTCAGCTACAAACATAGGTAGATATTTCTCCTTTTATTTAATCAATATTTATTTATATTTTTTTTTTTTTTTACACAATAGATGCTCAGGATTATTTAGTAACCATACTACTAAATGCTGTGCTGCCTCCAACTGCACGCTTCAAGGACGACTCCGGTAAGAAATATAGAAAGGCTACAATAACGGATGCTCAAGAGTGCTTAGTTGTACACATTTCAAGCATCAATGACTATCAACGAAAAATCAACGAAATAGTAAATAAGTTCTACTCATCTGGGATGACCATCCAACCATTTATAATTGTCGTGGGTATTTCTGATTGTGACTTGAATAGCTTTTATATTTATATGGATGGAAATTTGCTAAAATTCAATTCATTTATTGAAAGTCTTGATATTTGTTTTAAAATTTTTCAAGTTTTGGCACTAAAGTACCCCATAGCCTGGTAACAACCGTGGGTTCTTATCCAAAAATATTTTTTTCATATTGATACCAAGTTTGACATAAAAACATCGAATATTTCATCACTTTTAGAGTATTTGCATAATTGAAAATACTTCTCAAAATGTTTATTTGTTTCAAATGTGACAAGGTAATTGATACACCAAAAAACTTAATAACTCATTTTAAAGTTGATCATTTAATGAATGCAAAATTTTTATTAATTACATGTGCCCAAACTAAGTGTGGTCAAACGTTTACCAATTTTCCACATTTTCGAAGACATTTAGAGAAGCAGCACAAAAAGGAATTAAATAATTTTGAATTAATTACACCTGCTAATACTTGTCCTAATTTGTTAAACGAAAGTACATTAGCTCTAGATAATTCTTCAGAAGCGAAAACAAAAACTAGCTTTAAGGATATAACTTTTGTAATTCAAAATTTAAAACGGAATGCATTATTATTGTCTGTAAACTTATATGAAAAAAATTCTTTGCCAAGAAGCTTTGTAGTTGAATTACAAAATATGTTTTCATCACTTTCAGAATCTGTAGCTACAGCAATTGAATGCCAACTAAATCATGACAATGTTTCCATAAATAATAGTTTACATTCCTTATTAAAATTTTGTAAAAGTCCATTTGAAGAAATTCGTTCAGAACATAGAATGATAAACAATCTGAAATATTTAAATTTATATAAAGAACCAAAAGCGTACGTTATTGATGAACAAATTAGGGAAATAGTTAAAAATGGCAATCCTACATTAGGTCCAAAGTTGTCTAAAACTTTTGTTATGCCTTTAAGTTATATATTCAAGTCAATTTTCGAAATTCCAAATCTTTTGAAACTTACTATTCAAAACGTCAAGAGTGGACTGAATTCTAATAATTTAATAAGTTTAACATCTGGCGAAATATTTAAAAAAAATTAAAAATGTTCAATGCAGAGTTTGTTGTACCTTATATACTATATTTTGACGATTTCCAAATAAACAATCCTCTTGGCAGTCATGTATTTTCCATTTGCGCTTCTTATATAAGCTTTCCTTCGATGCCAGAACACTTAATTTCCAAATTACAATATATTTATCCTGCCGCATTTGTATCAACAACAAATTTAAAAACAATTGGTAATGAAAAATCCTTTTACCACTTTGTCGAAGAGTTAAAGGTTTTAGAAAGTGGAATTCTCATTAATGATGGCAAATGCATTATAAAAGTTCATTTTGTTTTAGGGCTATTGTTGGCGACAATTTGGCTGTTAATTCTATCTTAGGTTTCGTTCAATCTTTCAACTCGAAACGATTTTGTAGAGCTTGTAAACGAACTAAAGATGAAATGAAATTTGATGGAATAGAATTTAAAAATTATTTAAGAGATGAAATTTCGCATCATAAGGATGTTTTAGAAAGTAATTATAAAGAGTCAGGGATTAAATCTATTTGTATTTTTGATGATTTAAAAAGCTTTTCTGTAATTGATAATTTTGCTTTTGAATTAATGCACGATATATATGAGGGTGTTTTTGTATATGACGTATGTAACATTTTAATTGAATTATTAAATTCAAATGTAATTTCCATGTCTGAATTAAATGGCAGAAAACAACTTTTCCAATACGGAGAACTAGAAATAAATAATTTATCAATTGCATTAGATTTTAAGAGATTAAGTAAATTTAACCTAAGAATGACTGCAAGTGAAGTTAATTCCTTTGTTTATTTCCTTCCCCTCATTATAGGCGATCGAATACCAACAAATAATGAACACTGGATTTTCTTTTTAATTTTATTGGATATTGCTGACTTACTTTTTAGGTCAAGCTTCTGTGAAGATGACCTAAACATGCTAGAGATTTTAATTGAAAAACATAACTTAATGTATACAAAACTATATGGCCCCCTAAAGCCAAAGCACCATTTCTTGTGCATTATGTTTCTGCAATACGAAAATGTGGGCCGTTTAAAATATATTTGGTGTATGCGATTTGAAGCAAAACATAAAGAAGCAAAAATCTATTTTCACAATATAACGTCACGTGTAAATCCCCCAAATACGTTAGCAATGAAATCTTGTTTTAAATTTTCAAAATTTCTACTTGATAATGAAAACTCTTTTGAACCATTATTTCAATATAAATTAGCTGAAAATAAAGACTTAACAAAAGAAGACTTTTTTTCCAAATATAATAAATAAAATTGAAATTGAATTTAAAGACTATTTTGTATGTCATGAATTAATTTTTAAAGGTACAAAATATAAAAAAGATTTTTATTTAGCAGCTCATTTACATAATATTCAAGTTTATAAAATTAAGTCATTCGTAATACAAAATAAAAATATTTATGTAATTGGTCAAAAATTGTTTGTAAAACGGTTCGAACGTCATTTTCATGCGTATGAAATAGGACATTTGTTAAAAAGAAATGGAAATAATTAAAATTGAAGATTTTTTTACTCCTCCCCTTCATTTGTATCCCCTAAACAACAATAAAACATATGTACGAATAAAATATATTTAAATAAATTTGTAATAAACGACACCTCTTAATGAAAATATTAAATTGTCTTTAATTATTTTTGGGAGATATTGTTAAAGTATTGGTATACTTGAATCAAGAGTGCGCTTACTTATATAGAGAATATTATGTACTTACTTATTAAGTATATAACATCTTGAATCAAGTATAAAATCCGTGTTTCAAGAATGTTATGTACTTACTTTTTAAGTATGTGTGATCTTGGATCAAGTTTCCGTAAACTTAAATCAAGATGGGTAAAACTTATTTTAAGAACACTGTGCGCTTATTTTCAAGTATGTAAGATCTTGAATCAAGTTTCAAATAAACTCAAATCGAGATGGTTTATACTTGATTTAAGAATTTAATACTCTTACTTTTTAAGTTCGTGCATTCTTGAATTGAGTTCTCGAAAACTTGAATCAAAATCGGCCGTACTTATTATAAGAGTTAAAAATACTTATATTTCAAGTACACATGATCTCAAATCGTTATTTTTGGAACTTGTTTCAAGAATTTTGAGAACTTGATTTAAGTATGAAGTGTCCCTATATCAAGAATTCCGAACTAAAAAAATCGAACTTGAATTGAGAATGAAATTCTCTACTTTAGTATTTTCATTCTCGGGCAGATATCAAGTGTGAAATGTGCCGGTTTGAGTACGAAATACTTGATTTTTTTTCTCTGTGCGTAATCTAAAAAAGAGTAGAGGGGTCTATTAGGTTTGTCAGAAGCGAAATGTGCGTAACAGGCAGAAGGAGGCGTGACCGACCCCATAAAGTATATATATTCTTGATCAGCATCAACAGCCGAGTCGATATAGCAATGTCCGTCTGTCCGTCTGTCCGTCCGTCCGTCCGTATGAACACCTGGATCTTTTAAACTACAAAAGCTAGAGCCACCAAATTTATAATGAAAGTCCGTTATTGTCTTACGCAGGTTAAGTTTATTTCAAATTTTTGCCACGCCCCTTACCGCCCCCGCAATGAGCAAAAAACCAGACACACCTCGAAAAAAAAATGTAGTTTTTGGCCAATAACTCAGTAACTATGGATCTTAGGAACACCATTTCTGGTTGCTAGAGTTGCTAGAGACAGCCTTAATGCAATGCCATTCAAATTTTGGCCTGCCACGCCCCCTTTTCTCATAAAAGCTAAAAAACTTTCAAAATTTCAAGCTCAAAATTTGCAGGATTTAGGGCATTTAGTCAAATAGTACAGTGTTTATAATTAATTATTCGAAGAGAGGAATATCATATCAAACTATATTCCGAGCGGCGTTAAAATCCGTCAAGTATCCGTCAAGTGGTGTTCCTAAGTACCATAGTTACAGAGTTATTTTTTTTCGAGGTGTGTCTGGTTTTTTGCTCATTGCGGGGGCGGTAAGGGGCGTGGCAAAAATTTGAAATAAACTTAACCTGCGTAAGTTAATAACTGACTTTCATTATAAATTTGGTGGCTCTAGCTTTTGTAGTTTAAAAGATCCAGGTGTTCATACGGACGGACGTTGATGCTAATTTTGATGCTGATCAAGAATATATATACTTTATGGGGTCCGCCACGCATACTTCTGCCTGTTACGCACATTTCGCTTCTGACAAACCTAATAGACCCCTCTACTCTTTTTTAGAGTACGGGGTCTAATTATCCAAATCCAAACTCCACTGATAATTTGAAAAAAATATTGAAAATCTGTCTTTAAATACTGTGCAAACTCAAGCAAACTCAAACTTAATGGTATAATAAATATAATTAATACCGAAATGCAACAATTTAAAGATCATCAAAAGAAACGCGCACTTTAAGAAACATTTACTTACCAATTACTACAATTTATAGAATATGTAGAAGACATTGAAATGGGCATTCAATTGCCTAGATTGGGACTCATCAACCAAGGTTACTTATCTATGAACGACTTGACAGTGTTGACCACTGAAACATTCTACTAATTAAAACCTCCACTTGGATTAAACACCAAGATAATATCATACTAATTGTATTCAACATCCCAATCAACTTTCAAACTATTAAGACCATTAAAATCATTCCCTATCAACACGATTACACCAGTACCACCTATTATTTTGAAAAAGATAATCAAATTTTTAATTAAAAAAATGAACCGACATTTGATGAATGTATTACAAAAAATTTTACTTCATACAAAACCAATTTGTAACTTTAACCAGATAAACGAAAAAGAAATTATTAAATACATAGAGCCAAATACAATTGTAACATGGAACATATCCAAGGCAAATGTAAAACAAAACTGGTAATGCAGATCTAAATATTCATGGTAATAAAATTATTAATGTCAATCAATGTAAACTACAAATAAATGGCATAATTTTAAGCGACAATTACTTACAACCCGAAGTAGATCTAACACCTTTGTTTCCACCAATAAAAATAATCAAAGTTAAGCCTATCAAACACGACGACATTGTATAACTTGTATCCCAAAATATTGTCTTTTCATATACAATAATTATAACCATTATTATTATATTCATAATAATATTGTTATATTTAAAATATGTATCATTTAATCCCATAATGTATAAATCCATAAAAAATGTAAGAAACAAATTCACGAACACAAGAAATATACACCGCAATCAGTTCAACCAAAGGAACAACAACAAGAAGAAACAGTTATTGAGGTAACACAATCAACTTTACCAAAACTTTACCCTTCAGCATCGCCTTGATTCACAGGCTCGCCTCTTAAGGAGAGGGAAGTGACATATTAATTCTGATTACATAACAATAATCTAAACACCGAATTATTATATTAATACATAAAAATAATACATAGCTTACCGAATTCCATATCCCCCAATTATAAACATTCCCAAGCTTCACTTGAGAATAAATTCAACAATTGTAAACAAAGAGCCGTCTAGCCGGCTCATCTCCATCAATCGATCAGCATCGATTGCAAATCACATAATCAGCATATTTTTGGTTCCCAGCTTAAGCTGAGATAACGCGCAACGCTTGGTTCCCAGCAACCAGCGGTGCCCTCCATAATTAAACCAATATTAAACCAATATCTGTTAGTCTTAAGTTGATGATCAATAAAACAAGTTGTGAATTTAAAATCATGCTTCGTCTTTTTTTTTACATCAACGTTACCGTTAGAGTGTGTCGCGGCATTTATTTGATTCGATTACACATCAAATATCTAATTTATATAAGAGCGTAAAGCTCAATAAGTCTAAAGTCTAGATTTTATTATTATTATTATTTACATTTGAGTTTAATTAATGGTTTTAACTTACTGGTGAAGTATTAAAAAAATTAAAAACATTAAAAGACGTTGGTCCAACATTCGTTGCAAGGGTTAGGAAAACCTCAGAAAAACACTAACCAGACCAACCAAAAAAATTAAATCAAATATTACTAACGCGTTGATCAACGGTAAGGCACGCGAGTAGATATTTAGGAGAGAAGTGAAATTCTAAGTGTTGTTAAAGAAGTGGCTCCACACAATACATGAGAAAAACTATTATAGTCAGTACATAAGATACGAAACGTATTATGTAAAGCATAATTCGTTGTACAATGTTGAAGGGACAAATGAAGAAAGTTTCTAGTATTTCGGAACTGAACAGCGAATCTAATTTGGCTAATTAGATACGAGGAATCTATCTGACCATTAAATAGTTTGTGTAAGAAAACTACACCATGCATGGTTCTGCGATCCGAAAGGGAAGGAAGGTTAATCAATAAAAGTCTTCTACGATACGAAGGTAATCGAATATTAGTATTCCAGCAAAGGCCCCTAAGGGCAAACAGAAGAAATTGTTTTTGTACAGATTCTAATTTGTCCTGATGAATCATGTATTGGGGAGACCATACACACGATCCATATTCAAGAATAGGGCGCACAAGTGAAGTATAAAGAGTTTTTGTTAGGTAGGGATCGTCGAATTCCCTAGACCACCGCTTTATGAAGCCCAAGACACCGAATGCTCGATTAGCAGCAGAAGAGATGTGCTTATCAAACTTTAGTTTGGTATCGAAAAGGATACCCAAACCATTAACCGACTCTATTCTCTGAAGAGGCTTGCCGTCAAGAAAGTAGTTATTGTAGGTTGGTATTCGCCTACTATAGGACATTACGTTACATTTACTAAAATTGAGATGTAATAAGTTAACTATACACCAGGCTTGAAGTGTGTCGAGATCGCTTTGTAGACCGCGACTCAGGCGAGAGTCAGTTCGTGACAAACAAAGTTTTACATCATCGGCATACATCAGAACCCGGGAACTAGAAATCGCTGAAGGCAAATAATTAATGAATAGTGAAAAAATTAAAGGCCCAAGATGGCTTCCTTGAGGAGCCCCCGGATAATGTGCCATTAAAATAAACTTTTTGAGTTCTATAACATAAATAGTTCGCAATCGAAAGAATTAATTTATCTGGAAATCCAAGCAAATTAAGTTTATGTATTAAAAGACAATGATTAACAGTATCAAAAGCATTGCTAAAATCAGTGTAAATGACATCTGTTTGCAATTTATTTTGAAACCCCTGTATAACAATGGAAGTAAATTCTAATAAGTTAGTGGTAGCAGATCTACACCCTTTTTACCCTTTTTATGAAGGGGAATAATAAAAGATGCTTTCCAGATGTCCGGAAAGCAGCACAACTCAATAGATAAATTAAATAATGTATACTAAGGTTCAACAGTTGGTCGGCACAGTTTCTGAGCACGCAACCAGGAACTCCATCCGGTCCAGGGGAAAGAACAGGTTTAACAGCCTTTAGATCACTCAAAAGCGATTCTTCAGTGATCAATGGCCTAAAATTACAATTATAAGCATTTACACGGTAAGGATAAGGCAAGTTTAGATTATTTTGATGAATGCAATAAGTTGATTGGAAAAAATCAGCAAATAAATCGGCTATAGCCTGATCAGTGTTGGCAGTCCTGTGTCATAATTGTTCGCTATCTTTCTATTTTTATTAAAATATTTCTCATTCTTCTCTTGTGATGCTAATTGATTCTGCTGAGCATTTTCCCTAATATTTTCACTTATCACTTATTTCGCCCTTTTGTGCTAATCCAAAAAGCATTTCACTGGGAAACTGTTTCGTGCTACAATGTTGCGTGTTGTTTAAAGCATATTCTACTCTTTCTATCACAATTTCCCAATGATGTCCATTTTCAGATTCAGTTAATTTGGCTATCATGGGCCCTAGGCTTATTTTAATTCGTTCTACTTGACCATTGGCTTGTGGTGATCCTGTCGCAATCTTAATGTGTTTTATTTTAGCCTGCTCCATGAATTCATCAAACTCTGCTGATGTAAAGCAACTTCCCCTGTCTGATACAATACATTCTGGTTTACTATACGCTCTAAAATAATCTTTCAATGCTTTTACAACTCCTTTAGTGTTAGTTGTATATAATCTAACAAATTTCGTGAAACCGTCCACTACTGCAAATATGTGTTTTTTAGCTCTGCTATTGTCTATCGGGCCATAATGGTCTATGTGAATTATCTGAAAAGGTTTGTTGCCTTTAGGTATGCTGTGCAAAAGACCCTCCCGCTTGCCAGTCTTCGGCGAAAATGCTATGCACTTTAAACAATTTTCAATATGCTCTAACGCTTTCTTTTTCATGTTTGGGAACCAGTAAGTTTTACTAATCGCATCTAACATCTTATCCCTACCAACGAGTCCTAATTCATCGTGATATTTATACAAAACGTGTTCTTCCATTTTAACTGGAACATAAAATAGCAGCCTATCGTCATTTGTTTTCCTAAATATCACTCCATTTCTCATCTCAAACAATTTATGCTCACAAATTTCTAATAATTTTCTAATTTTCTGTAACTTACTATCTCTTGTTTGACAAATGATCAAATTGGTCTCAAAACTGTTTGCTTCTGTAATCATTATACTGTTGTTGCACCTGCTTAAAGCATCTACGTGTTGCATCTGTTTACCTGTTCTGTGTACTAAATCATAATCAAATTCCTGCATTTCTAACGCCCATCTGGCGATTCTGCGATTAAGATCTATTTTATTTAATGTCAAGGTTAATGAATTACAGTCTGTTACGATTTTAAATCTTCTGCCCTGTAGGTATATTCTAAATCTTCTAAGTGAATATATAATTGCTATTTTTTCTAATTCAAAGCTATGGTATTTCGATTCCGTTTCTGTTGTCCTTTTAGAAAAATAAAATATTGGGTGCAACTTGCCATCTTGTTTTCTCTGTAGAAGTACTGCCCCAAATCCTAACGAACTTGCATCACAATGTAGTTCTATTTCGTCTTTGTGATTGTATAACGACAATACGGGTACTTCTAATAACTTTTCCTTTAATAGTGTGAAACAACTTAGCTCCATCTCTTCAAATTTAAATTTTCTGTCCTTTCGTAATAGATCATACAATGAATCTCCTGAAGTAAGAACATAATCCAAGAAAACTTTGCACTGCCTGCGTTTGATCAGGTATTGGAAAGGGCCTTATTGCATCTAGTCCTTTCTCATCTGCCTTAATGCCGTTTTCGGAAATTTGAAAACCTAAATATTTCACTTTGCTTTGCAAAAATTCGCATTTATCAATCCTCAGTTCTAATTTATTTATCACTAATCTTTTAAGTACTTCTTCTAGTATTTCCAAATGTTCACTAATGTTTTTGCTTGCAATCATGATGTCATCCATGTATATAATGACTTTGTTTTCTCTGATTAGGTCACTAAATACACCATTGACAAATCTTTGAAAAACTTGGGAAGCCGTTTTTAAACCCATTGGCATTCTAAGAAATTCGAATTGTCCTAAAGGCGTTACGAATGATGTATATTTTACAGATTCTTCCTCAACGAACACATGAAAATAGCCATTCTTCACGTCAAGTTTCGTAAATACTGATTTCTCAACTAAAGCATCTTACAGATCGTCAATTAAAGGTAATAGATTGTTGTCTTTAATTATGATCTTGTTTAGTCTTCTAAAGTCTATACACATTCATAAATCTCCAGTTTTTTTCTTTACTAATACAATTGGCGATGCATATTCGGAACTGGTCGGTTGTATGATGCCATCTCTAATATATTCATCTAGCATAATTTGCCATTTCTCTTTTTCCGTGTACGATAGTCTTCTTGGCGAACAACTAAAGAGTTTTGTCTTCTCTATTGTTATTTTAATTTCGCACTTTACAACCGGCTCTTTGGGCTTTTCTGCTTCAATATATTTGGTTCTAAGTATTCGAATTATTTTCTCTCTTGTGCAATGGCTAATGTTTTCTCCAATGTTATATGTGTCCCCATTTATTTCTTTGTCTACTACGCTGATTTGAAACATATCTGTTTCGAAATTCTCATCTAAAATACTATGACTAACCTCTTTATTTGTCTGTGTTGACTTCTCTATGTTTTTATAACCTAACGATTTGTCTTTGGAATCATCTCGCTCCAACAATCTGCTCTCTAATCTCTTGACTCCTAATAAATTATTCTCTAACGATGTACTTTTCAAACAATTTTCATCTAACATATTATTTCCTAACACACTCATGTTTTGTCCTAAAATTTCTTTTAATTTGACATTCGGGCCTTCAGTATCTTCAATCGAAATCATTTTCAGAGCGTTTGTATCAATATTTACATTACAAATTTTCATAAAATCTCTTCCCAGTACTGCATCCCACCTCATAGATTCATCAGATACAACAATTAAATCAAAATATATTTTTATTAATTTGTTAATAACATAAACTGAAATTTTTCCAAAAATATTTAATCGGCTTTCGTTTAGCCCAAAATAACTTTCATTGTGAACTTGGAGTCCTACTCCAGCTGGAACGCATGATTTTCTAATAAATGATATAGGGCTACCTGAATCTATGAGGCATTCTGCAACCATTGAATGATTAATATTATCTCTAAAATACAATCTAATAAATCTTACGTAGTTATTATCCAGAGTGTTCTTCCTCTTCGGGCATAGGGCAATTAAATGATCGACTGCCCCGCATCCATAACAAGAGCCCTTTTCTCGTCTGGGTTTCAAACAATCCTTTGCCCAGTGGCCCTTGGAGTTGCAGTTGAAACAGCGAGACTCCTTTGTAATGTAGCTGCTTGGTGCTGTCTTCACAAACGATTTCGGCTTCTCTCCTGAAGCACCCTGTTCAGGCAACTGCACTTCAGCGAATGCGCGCAGCATGCGCTTAGTGTTTTCAAAACACTGGATTTTCGCCTGTGTGCGCAACATTTTGTCCGGGATTCCCTCAATGATTCCATCGAGAAGCTCCTCTTCGTCTAAGTTGAGCTCACGCGCAAGAAGTAACTTGTTCTCATAATATATCGAGAACTCCTCGTTCTCGCACCAGGTACGTGCTTCAAACTTGCGTCTTACCTCAGATTTCGATAGTTTTCCTCCAAATGCTATCACTAAATGGTTTAACATCTCGTCCAACTGTTTTAATATGCGTCCAGGATCAGCAACTTACTGTTTTAATATGCGTAACCTAACTAAAGCGTTGCCTTTGAGTTTAGCGATGCACAAAAACTTGCGTTGAGTATCAGTTAGTTGGTATAATTCCGCGATGTTTCCTAATTGCACTATCCAATTTTGAATCGCGTTGTCTCCAAAGAAGTCTGGTAAGATTTCCTTTGCCAATTGGAACATAGGCGAATTCCATTCGTCGCTTTTTTTCTGTTGAATTTCATCATGCGTCTTGGCGACACTATTCTGCTCGTCACTGGCTTGCTCGTCGAATTCATTGCCGGCGCTGCCGTCACCGCATGACTGCATACACTATGGTTGTCTCGCTCGCTCTGCTGTTGGCCTGTGGTTCTCGAACATTCTGCATAGATGTTTTGTAGCATTATTTTTGCTAGCTCGATCTGGCGCCTTAAGTCTCTTAAATAGTTTTCGCCTTCGGAAATTTCTTTACGTTGGTTCTGCCACTGACATGTCCGAAAATCTTTCTCACTGCTTACTGTGTCACCTTCTGCAATCGCTGACATCGGGACGCTACCACGTTCGTCTGCTGGCACAGTATTGATGCGCGCCACAAGTTCAGCTTTTGACCCCTTAGTTGGCAATCCCAACACATCTAGCCACTTCTTTAGCTGAATGACCGTCACCTCGTTAATATTTCGTGAATTTCTATCCCACTCTGAGATTGTGACCGGCTTTTTCCATTAAAACTTTCCAGCTTCGTTTTATACGACTGTCTCTTTATTCTTCTTATGCAGAACTGTCTTCTTCTTATTCTTTTGTCTATCGATCTCTCTTGTTTTACATTTCGATATTTTACTGTATCGATATCTCGTGTTTACATTTCGTGTTTACATTTACATTAGGTTTCTGCTATTAACATACTGTACACTTAACATTATGGGTATTCCTACGTAGTAGCCTACTACACATGTTTCTGTCTCGCTTGCACTCAGTAGTGATATTGCGTTTAATTATCAATATTGTAATGCTTCTAGTTTTCTTGTTTATAGTCCGATTTCAATGAGTCTTTCTGGGATAGTTTGTTATAGTTAGCCTACACTCGAATTATACAATTACAATGCTATACTATATGAACAAACGCCTAAAAACGGAACGAAAGTTGAGAATTATCTTTATGTATTGTGGGGAAAAGGGGCGTGGCAGTCCAAAATTTTAAATGCCAAAGCATTTTCGCTGTCGCTAGGAATGCTCCATACCTAAATTTGTGATCCCAGGTGCCATAGTTACTAAGATATTCGCTGATAACACCGATTTTTTCCGACATGTGTCTAGTTTTTTTGCTCTTTGTGGGCGAATGGGGCGTGGCATCGAAAAAAAAAGATTCTTGTATTGACTGACTAAATATGTCATCGATTGACACCAAGTTTGAAGCTCTTACCATCTCTGAAATCTGTTTGTTCATAGGGACAGACGGACAGACGGACAGACAGACAGACAGACAGACGGACAGACGGACATGGCTATATCGACTCGGCTTGTGATGCTGATCAAGAATATATATACTTCATGGGGTCGGCCACGCCTTCTTCTGCCTGTTACATACTTTGCACAAACCCAATATACTCTTGCAGAGAGTATAAAAAGTTTAGGATTACTTCGAAACTGCTGACCACAGCTTCTAAGGTAATTCCGATAGCACAGGCTGTTCTATGCAGAGAAATCAGATCGAGTAATTCACGTGTAAACAAAATAGTTTTTTTTTTTAGAAATATTTGGAACACAATATGGAAAATAAAGTTCAAAAAAATTTTTTAACGTTGAATAAAAAATGCTCTGACGATTCATTTTGGAATAAAAGCTGATTTAACTTGTTAAAATCAGCCTTCCGAAACTGGCGAATACGCTTCTAGATCTCGACTTTCCCTTTTGGGCAGACAATTCTATAAACAACTCCAAAAGTCAGGTGATGTGATTAGGATTTCTTCGAAACTACTGACCACAGCTTCTAAGGTAATTCCGACAGCACAGGCTTTTCAATGCAGAGAAATCAGATCGAGCAATTACATAACGAGAGAGATTCAGGGAAGAGCCATTTTCCCTGAATTTCTTATAAAATTTAGATTTAATGTTTTTTAACCGTGTCAATTTAAGAGTAAACCAAATCGGTTTTTAGAGATACTAGGAACACATGATGGAACACAAAGTTCAAATAAATTATTTAGAGTAAGATAAAAAAAATGCAACTGCTTCATCCATATCCCTCCACTTGAACAGCCATGACCAGTCAGTCTGGGATAAAAGCTGATTTAACTTGTTAAAAGCAACCTTCCGAAACTGGTAAATACGCTTGCTGGGTCTCGAGCTGGACTTTCCAATTTGGGTAGGCAAATCCATAAACAATTCCAAAGTCGGATGATATGGATCTTCAAGAATAGAAAGGGGAGCAATATGGGAAACAGATGGATCTAAGACAAAAATAAGATCAAACAACTTACTTAATGAATTGGGAATGCCATTTATTTGAAATAGAGAAATCCCAAATAAATGATCAAGGAAATCACTCTGCGTCGTGGGTTTGACTCTCAGCAGAGTGAGAAAGAGTGGGTAACCAAGTAGATCCTGCAATGTTAAAGTCACCCAGAACCACGAGGATATCCCGATCGGAAGTTAAGGAAAAAACAGATTTGATAGCTGAAAAATGTTCAAAATGAACAACTATCAGAAGAAGGAGGAATATATGAGCAAGTAATAAAAATGGAAACATTGAAAATATTAATCTATATAATAAGATAATTGATGTGTAGATGAATCCAATAAATACCGCGACACACTCTAACGGTAACGTTGATACAAAAAACGAAGCGAGATTTTTAAATTAACGACAACTTGCTTTATTGATGATCAACTTAAGACTAACAAATATCTACTTAATAAATAATAAAGTTCTTTTGAATCTTCCTCGTTTAAAAGTCACTTTTCGTCGCCTTTTTCACTTTATAAATCAATTCAAGTCAATTTTATAATTATCAATACTTTGTGTCATACACCGGCTGTGTAAACGCAAAGTTTAAATATACTTACAAACATATTTATTAATTTCTTTGCGATAATTACCAAAACAAAGCTTAGCCAAAGCAAGTTGTTTATTTTTTTGTGCACTTGCTTTGTTGTCTCCCAACAAGCTTTGTTTTTGTAACTTGCAGTTTTTGTCATACTTTTTAACACTCTATACAAATTTCAAATTTGTTATATTTAGACCCCGTACTCCAAAAAGAGTAGAGGGATCTATTAGGTTTGTTCAGAAGCGAAATGTGCGTAACAGGGAGAAGGAGGCCGACCCCATAAAGTATATATATTCTTGATCAGCATCAACAGCCGAGTCGATATAGCAATGTCCGTCTGTCCGTCGGTCCGTCCGTCCGTCCGTCCGTCCGTCCGTCCGTCCGTCCGTCCGTCCATCCGTCCGTCCGTATGAACACCTGGATCTTTTAAACTACAAAAGCTAGAGCCACCAAATTTATAATGAAAGTCCGTTATTAAGTCAGGCAGGTTAAGTTTATTTCAAATTTTTGCCACGTCCCTTACCGCCCCCGCAATGAGTAAAAAACCAGACACACCTAAAAAAAAAATGTAGTTTTAGGCAAATAACTCAGTAACTATGGCACTTAGGAACACCATTTCTGGTAAGCAGGTTGCTAGAGACAGCCTTAATGCAATGCCATTCAAAATTTTGAGCTGCCACGCTTCCTTTTCTCATATGAGCTAAAAAAAACTTTTAAACTTCAAAC
Source organism: Drosophila dunni (assembly GCA_018152125.1). Taxonomy (NCBI): domain Eukaryota; kingdom Metazoa; phylum Arthropoda; class Insecta; order Diptera; family Drosophilidae; genus Drosophila; species Drosophila dunni. The sequence goes on from JAECXC010002884.1 coordinate 136,786, forward strand.
CAGGATTTAAGGCATTTAGTCAAATAGTACAGTGTTTATAATTAATTATTCGTGTAGAGGAATTACTTGCGGATTTTTTCCAATCAACTTATTGTATTCATCAAATTAACCTAAACTTGCCTTATCCCTACCGTGTAAATGCTTATATTTGTAATATTTTTTTATTATCACTGAATTATCGCTTTTGAGTGATCTAAGGGCTGTTAAATCTGTCCTTTCCGCCGGTCCGGATGGAGTTCCTGGTTGCGTGATCTGAAACCGCGCCGACGGCAAAAATCTAAGTTTGTAATTATATATTCCTGATCAGCATCAACAGCCATGTATTCTCTATGTGTCTATTTTCAACCAAACCACGCAAAATGAATTTCTAATCGTTCCCAAATATGTTGACCAAATTTCATCCAAGTAGGTCTACTTATAGCTCTCATTGGAACAATCAGTTCAAATGCTTACAATGATCTTTTTTGGTGTCTATTGGCCGTTTTCAACAAAATTCACGCAAAATGCATTTCTAATCGTTCTCCATATGTTGACCAAATTTCCAAATCGACCAAATCGGACTACTAAATAAAAAATCAACCATAGAAATAATTGGTGATTGCAGCCATATCAGCGCAATATGCCTGACAGAAAGGGTATTTTAAAATTAAATAAAAACTCAAAATTCGAAATTATATACTTTATGGCCATGCCTCCATGTCCTGCTTATATGTATAATTAGATATTTGATGTGAAATTGAATCAAATAAATACCGCGACACACTCTAACGGTAACGTTGATGCAAAAGACGAAGCGAGATTTAAATTCACGCCAACTTGCTTTATTGATGATCAACTTAAGACTAACAGATATCGGCTTAATAAATGATAAAGAAAGTTCTGTCGAATGTTTACATTATGGAAGGCACCGCTGGTAGCTGGGAACCAAGCGTTGCGCGTTATCTCAGCTTAAGCTGGGAACCAAAAATATGCTGATTATTAGACCCCGTACTCTAAAAAAGAGTAGAGGGGTCTATAAGGTTTGTCAGAAGAGAAATGTGCGTAACAGGCAGAAGGAGGCGTGGCCGACCCCATAAAGTATATATGTTCTTGATCAGCATCAACAGCCGAGTCGATATAGCAATGTCCGTCTGTCCGTCCGTATGAACACCTGGATCTTTTAAACTACAAAAGCTAGAGCTACCAAATTGATAACGAAAGTCCGTTTTTAAGTACGGCAGGTTAAGTTTATTTCAAATTTTTGCCACGCCCCTTACCGCCCCCGCAATGAGCAAAAAACCAGACACCTCGATTAAAAATGTAGTTTTAGGCCAATACCTCAATAACACTTAGGAACACCATATCTGGTAAGCAGGTTCCTGGAGACAGCCTTAAAGCAATGCCATTCAAAATTTTGAGCTGCCACGCCCCCTTTTCTCATATGAGCCAGGATTTAAGGCATTTAGTCAAATAGTACTGTGTTTATAATTAATTATTCGCAGAGAGGAATATCATATCAAACTATCCTCCAAGCAGCGTTAAAATCCGTTTATTAACAAGAAAACTACAAAGTTACAAAATTGATGTAATTTAGCTGCAATTTCGCCGCCTGTGTGACGTCAGCGCTGCTCGCAGACGCTGCGACGCTGCCGTGCCGACTAGTGCTAGGCACGCATACATACATATGTGCATACACATAATTTCAAACGAGTGTGTACTTGTATGTATAACATGTAAATGCGAATAAGCGTAATATGCTTGAAAGTGGCCCGTGGTGCGAATGGTAGAGTTGCGTCGCGATGTGAAATCGTTGCGTGAGGGTCGAAGGTTCGAATGCTGGCAATGAGAATTGCTTATTTAATTTTTTTTTAAATATCAATTCAAAATATACATATAAAATTTAATTTTTAAATTTCGTTATAAAATTTAATTCAAATTAAATACAAATGCGCGTTACAATGGCAGTACGGGATCTTTTACAGTCGGCTCGATCGACTGTAGCCTTTCTTACTTGTTTGATTTGCAATCGATGCTGATCGATTGGGGGAGATGCGCCGGCTAGACGGCTCTTTGTTTACAATCGTTGAATTTATTCTCAAATGAAGCTTGGGAATGTTTATAATTGGGGGATATGGAATTCTGTATAATGTAGACAATCAGAATGAATATGTCACTTCCCTCTCCTTAAGAGGCGAGCCTGTGAATCAAGGCGATGCTGAAGGGTAAAGTTTTGGTAAATTTGATTGTGTCACCTCGATAACTGTTTCTTCTTGTTATTGTTCTTTTGGTTGTTCTGATTGCGGTGTATCTTTCTTGGGTTCGTGAATTGGTTTCTTACATTTTTTATGGATTTATACATTATGGGATTAAATGATACATATTTTAAATATAACAATATGATTATGAATATAATAATAATGGTTATAATTATTGTATATGAAAAGACATTATTTTCGGATACAAGTTGTACAATGTCGTCATGTTTGATAGGCTTAACTTTGATAATTTCTATTGGTGGATACAAAGGTGTTAGATCTACTTCGGGTTGTAAGTAATTGTCGGTTAAAATTATGTCATTTATTTGTAGTTTACATTGATTGACATTAATAATTTTATTACCATGAATATTAAGATCTGTATTACTTTTTTGATAATTTTGTTTTTACATTTGTGTTGAATATTTTCATTGTTACAATTGTATTTGGCTCTATGTATTTAATGATTTCTTTTTCGTTTATCTGCTTAAAGTTACAAATTGTTTTTGTATGAAGTACAATTTTTGTAATACATTCATCAAATATTGGTTCATTTTTTTCTATTAAAAATTGTATTATCTTTTTCAAAATAAGAGGTGGTACTGGTGTAATCGAGTTGATAACCATCATTGTCAGGACAGGGAATGATTTTAATGGTTTTAATAGTTTGAAAGTTGATTGGGATGTGGGGAACCATTTAGTAGAAATTATTTTTGGTGATTAAACCAAAGGGAGGTTTTAATTAATAGAAAGTTTGGGTTGTAAAAACAACCAATCCGGTCATAGGTAAGTAACTTTGGTTGAAAAGAAACCAAACAAAAAAAATTCCAACCCCTTTTTTTAATATTTTTTTATTAATTAAAAATAATTTATAATTAAAAATTTTTGTTGAAGTGAGCTTTTGTTTTTTTTATTTTTTTATTGTTTTTTTTTTTTTTTTATTTTTTTTATTTTTTTATTTAGGTTGGGGTGGGTTGGGAACAAAGAACTCCCATTTTTTGTATATCGATATAAGAAGAGTATCGATATAAACGACGACGACGATAACGACGAAACAGATACACGAAGAGTATCGATATAAACGACGATGACGATTACAATAAAAAGAGATACACGACGCGTATGAAGATGAACGACGGGAAAAAAGAGGAGACACACGACGATTACGACGAAATCGAGAGTTGAAAATAAGAATCTGAGGAAGAACGACGTATATGACGAGCAACGTGTAACGACGACGACGACGACGCTAATAATTAAAGTTCCGATTTGACTTAATTTCAATTCACCAAAATATTATAATACAAACTATATAATCATAATAATAAAAGTAGTGTTTAATATAAAAAAACCCTACAAACATGGGGGCTCAACCTAACAAATAACATACAACCGCGAAGGCTCAACAAAAATAAGACAAAGAAGTGAACAAACGGTTCAGTTGAAACAACAAAAACGACGATTAAAAGATTTAAAAACGGTAAAAAGCTGCAACGGCGACACAATGACAAGCTTGCAAAACTTCGAGAACATTCTAGACGCCATAAAAAGAGGAAAACGAGCGAACATTGAGTTGCTGCACAAATTTGTTTTCCAGTCAGCAGGTGACCGGAACAATCGAAAACGTTTGCGCGAGTTTGAAGGCTTCAATTTCACCGAAAGAGATGAGGAATGGCGTGACAAAATTTCGTATGTGGCTGAAAATTTGTCCGACAGTGATCTTGCTGTAATTTGCAACATACTGGGGCTACAACATAATACGGCGAATTTGACGACGCATATATTTCGCAATCTGATGAAATCCAATTTGCTTGTAGACACCCAAAACGAAGGCGAAGAAGAAGAAGAAGACGAAAGCGAAGAAGAAAACAATGAAGATGAACGAAGCGTACATGAAATCAACGAAGACAGAGATGCAAATAGACGCAACAATGAGGAAATAAATTATGTTACGGTGAAAAACACAAACACGCCGACAGCAAAATTCGCACTGAATTTTAGAGATGTGGAAGATACAATACGACCATTTTGCGGCGATGACACCGTAACAGTTGAAGTATGGATAGACGATTTTGAAGAAATGGCAACGATAATGTCATGGGATGAGCTGCAGAAGTTTATATTTGCCAAAAGATCGCTGAAGGGCTTAGCTAAAATGTTCATTATGAGCGAACGCGGAATCAGAAACTGGAGTATGCTCAAAAAGGCGCTACTAGAAGAGTTTGAGACAAAAGTGAACAGTGCTCAAGTACACAAGCTTCTGGCAGAATCGAAGAAAACGAAAGACGAGAATGTTCTAGAATACCTTCTGAAAATGAAAGAGATAGCTTGGCGAGGCAATGTGGAGAGCAACGCTTTGATGCAGTACGTAATTGATGGCATTAACGATCTAAGTGTGAACAAAGCTATGTTGTACAATGCCAAAGACATGAAAGAGTTTAAAGAGAAACTAAAGAGCTATGAAAAGATGAATGTCAGGATCGAAAAAGAGAAGTACACTGGAGAAAAATTTAAACGCACACAGAACACACGAGAAACGCCGAAGAACAATGATGTCAAATGTTTCAATTGCGGGGCGAAAGGTCACACGTCAAATTACTGCACCGACAAGGCCAAAGGAAGGAAATGCTTCAAATGTAATGAGTTTGGACATATCTCGAAGGAGTGTAATAAGAACAAATCTACAGACGCTGAAAAAGTGGCACCCATTCGCCAAATCACCAATAAGATGTCCATGAGCAAAGAGGTACGCATTGACGACGAAGAATTTATTTCTCTGATTGACACTGGAAGCAAATACAACATTATCAACGAGTCGGCGTATTCAAAGCTGAAAAAGAAGCAGATTAGTCCAGTAAACGTGTATCTCGTCGGATTTGGAAACCAAAACAGAGTTAAGCCATTGGGATCGATCAAAGAAACTATACTCGTAGATGACCTTATGTTTGTTACCAACTTCTTGGTTGTATCACCGACGTTCCTGGATGTTGAAATGATTCTGGGAGAAGAGTTCTGTAAGCAAGCTGAAATAAACATAAATCGAGAGGGTATCACCATCAGGAAACACGACGCTATTGAGATGGAGGCAGAAATTACTTCGATGATGAAAATCACCGCCACAAACACGTGCGAGATCGACCCAAATATTGATGACACAGCCAGTGATGACTCTAAAAGAGAGGTACGTGAACTTATTGTAAACTACAATCCAGCAAATACGAAGACGACGAACGTGAAAATGCGAATTTGCGTAAAAGACGACACCCCGATCTTTTCACGTCCACGACGCATTGCATACAACGAACGCTGCATTGTCGACGGTCAAGTGGAGCAGTGGCTAACAGATGGCATAGTAGAGCAGTCAGAGTCGGAGTACAGCAGCCCAGTGGTCCTGGTGAAGAAACGAGATGGCACGCCAAGACTTTGTATCGACTACAGACGGATTAACAAGGTGATTATGCGAGATCATTTTCCATTACCGTTAATCGAGGAGCAGCTTGACAAACTGGTCAATGCAAGAGTCTATAGCACGATTGATTTAAAGAATGGATTCTTCCATGTGGATGTCGAGGAGCAAAGCAGAAAATATACGTCGTTTGTGACACACAACGGCCAATATCAATTTCGCAAGGTACCTTTTGGACTGGCAAACTCCCCGAGCGTATTCCAACGACACATCAATGCCATATTCAGAGAGATGACACGGAGAAACATCGCTATACCGTACGTTGATGACATCATTATTCCTGGAAAAGACGAAGATGAGGCGTTACGTAATCTGAAGGAAGTGCTGACGCAATGCGAGGACTATGGCCTAGTAATAAACTGGAAGAAATGTAGTTTCCTGGTGAAGAAAGTGGAGTTCCTGGGCCATAACATCGAAAACGAGAAAATATCCATATCAGACGAGAAGACGAAAGCTGTGACGAAATTCCCTCTGCCGACTAACACAAAACAACTACAAAGTTTCCTAGGATTGGTTGGATATTTTAGAAAATTCATCAAGAACTTTGGACTCATCGCCAAGCCGTTGACGGATCTACTCAAACAAGATGCCAAGTTCTGCTTCAATGAAAATGAGATCGATGCGTTTAAAAAGCTGAAGGCACTAATAACGGAGAAGCCAGTACTGAAAATGTTCAACTTTCAACATCGTACAGAGCTACATACGGATGCTTCAATTGACGGATTTGGGGCCGTGCTTCTACAGATATCACCCGATGACGGACGTCTACATCCAGTGTATTATATGAGCCGAAAGACGACTGATGCCCAAAGGAAATTTACGAGCTACGAACTGGAAATTTTAGCTGTTATTGAGGCGTTGCACAAATTCCGAGTATATTTGTTGGGCACACACTTCAAACTTATAAGCGATTGCAATGCGTTCACCAAGACGATGGAAAAGCGAGAAGTCAGTACCAGAGTTGCACGATGGATCCTTATGCTGCAGGAATTCGACTTCGAGGTGATTCACAGATCCGGCACCAGCATTCGCCACGCTGATGCTTTAAGTCGAAATCCAGTTATGACGATCACCGAAGAAAGCGTTCACAGCAAACTAAAGCTTCTGCAGGCACAAGACGACGAGATCAAGGCAATAATAGACGTTCTGGATGACAAACCGTCACACAACAGTTATTACATGAAAGCGGGTCTATTATACAAGCTGGTTGATGACATGGAATTAATTGTTGTCCCTTTATCTTTTCAAAGAGAGATCATCAAAGCAGCACACGAGAGAGGACACTTTTCCGTCAAGAAGACCAAAGAAATCATCGGTAAGGAATACTATATTCCCAAACTCGAGGCGAAGATTGAACGACAGGTTAGATGCTGTATACCATGTATCGTGTCCAATCGCAAGCATGGCAAAAAGGAGGGACTACTACATCCACTGCCGAAAGGAGAGGAACCACTACAAACCCTACACGTCGATTTCATGGGTCCACTGGAGTCAACCGATAAGAGATACAAACATATTCTGGCTGTCATAGATGGATTCACCAAATTCTGCTGGCTGTACTCGACGAAAACGACATCGACTCACGAAGTTGTATCCAGACTTGGAGCACATAGCGACACATTCGGAAATCCAGTTCAGATTATCACGGATAGAGGCTCTGCATTTACATCGGACGAATTCAAGAAGTATTGCGAAAACGAGAACATTTTACACCATGCTGTTACGACTGGATTGCCCAGAGCAAACGGACAAGTAGAGAGGCTAAATTCCATAATAATATCAGTTCTTTCAAAGCTATCTGCGGATGACCCGAGTAAATGGTACAGATACGTTGGAAAGGTACAACAAGCGATAAATTCGACGTTCTGCAGGAGCACTAACAAGACCCCGTTTGAGCTGATGATTGGAACCAAGATGCGGACAAAATCTGATGTTAAATTACACGAGATGATCAATTACGAAATGGTAGAGATGTTTAACGAGAAGCGAGACGACTTACGGAAGCAGGCCAAACGACAAATATTGAACTTGCAAGATGAAAACAGAAAGACGTACAACTTACGACGAAAACACGCTTCACACTACAAGGAAGGCGATCTGGTAGCAGTTAAACGCACTCAATTTGGAGGTGGACTTAAGCTGAAGCCGAAGTATTTGGGTCCATATCGAGTGACCAAAGTGAAGCCAAAGGATACCTACGATGTCACCAAAGACGCACATTTCATGGATGGCCCTATACACACAACCACTTGCGCAGAGTATATGAAGCCCTGGAGCCCAATTGGAGATGACGACGCCGACGCATTCGAGGACGAATGATGGGAAGGATGGCCGAGTTGTGGGGTCGGATCTGGCAACTCCAGATAGATCTCAGCTTTTGTATATCGATATAAGAAGAGTATCGATATAAACGACGACGACGATAACGACGAAACAGATACACGAAGAGTATCGATATAAACGACGATGACGATTACGAGAAAAAAGAGATACACGACGCGTATGAAGATGAACGACGGGAAAAAAGAGGAGACACACGACGATTACGACGAGATCGAGAGTGGAAAATAAGAATCTGAGGAAGAACGACGTATATGACGAGCAACGTGTAACGACGACGAAGACGACGCTAATAATTAAAGTTCCGATTTGAATACAATTAATTGATTTGTAATGAATTTTTAAAGCTTGGAATTGTTCTACGAAAATATGCATTTATTATTATTTCAGAAACATTAATTCGTAAAGAGTGGTGTTCAAATCTAGTTGGTAATTCTATGGGTTTGTCTGAAAACAGTAGGTATTCGTGGTCTGTATCCAAGTTATTTATTTGAATTTGTTGAGCATTGCATATGGTAGAGAGTATGGAAGAACAATTGATCTTAAAGAAGGGACCTGTGGAGTTTGAATTTTTTTAATTTTTTTTTTTTTTTTTAAAATTGTGTATTTTTGGTAGTAATTTGGTAATGATCGGGGTCTGCTTGAGTAACATTTTGATTGCCTTTAAATGGATTTTCTAATTTTCTTTTTGTAACGGTCCTTTTCTATATCTAGTATCTATTTCAAATTCTTGTCGGTCACTGTTAATTTTGTTTATAATTTTTTTCTTTTTTGTCCTGTGTATCTAAAGTTGGTTGTCCTGCATATAAGAGTATGTGTGCGGGAGTTTGTCCAGTGGTGTCATGTTTAGTTTTATGATTGTAAATATAGAGGATAGTTTCCATTTTGCTGAGTTTTTTTCTCTTCATCATTTAAGGGGTTATACGCAGTTAGAATTTTTAAAAAATCGTTTTTTTTTTTTTGCATTTTTGGATAGTCATGTGTTTTAAGAATATGACCATATCTTTTAAATTGCGGAAGATATCCCCTATAAGAAATCGCGCGCTCGAACGATTTTCTACTTAATTCCAACATTGAACGCGTTTTTCTCGAAACTGTCATTTCAGAGTCGGTGAGCAAGATTTCTCAGAGATGGCTCAACTAATCGGGCTGAAATTTTGACACAATCTTTTTAAATACATTCTTCAGGTATTGAACGAAGGAAAAAGATGTACAAAATTTGTTACTATTTTTTTGACAATTTAAAGCGAAAATTTTCATCGAAAACTAAAAATTTTTTTCAAATAGCCGCCATTTTGTTAAAAATGAAAATTTTGTTGATTCCTTCGTTAAATACCTGCATTTATCTATCCTTCAAAAGAATTCACCTTTTTTTTTATTTCAGAAAATCCAAACCGACAAAATCGAGCTCACCGCCGAGCGTCTTTTTTTAGAGGTCGTTCAGGACATCATCTGCAGAGGCGGTGCACAACAATATTTTCACACGAGTAATACAAAATTATATTCTTCAAAGTGTGCTCTTTCAGAATTACTATTACTTGTACTTAGTAAATAAAAGCTGTGTCCACAAAAAAATCGTAAAAAAAACCCTTTTTTTGAGCCTTGCAACTGCGTATAACCCCTTAAAGTATTCATGATTCTAATTTTTTCATTGGTAGTTTTGTGTAATCTTTCTATTTCCACTATACCTGTTTTTTAAGTACTTACCTGAATTTTTAGTGCTAGACTGGCCTGCCTTTAATAATATTGGTTTACATAACTGATTAATTATGCGCATTAATGCGTTTTTGCATTCTATCCAATCTTTAGTTTTGATTTGTTCGAGAGTAGCGAATTTTGAATAAATGTCTATGAAGCTTTGATAGTTTTTACCTTCTGATGGATATATGTCTATTACGAATTTATCTCGAATTTTCATTGGCATTTCTGTATTTCTATGTTCGGTTTTCGCTAAATTGCTGATATGACATTCATTAATAATGTTTTGGGTTAATAATTGACTATTGGGGAAATAATAAGTTTCACCGAAAAGTTTGTTTGTTTTTTGAATGCCTGGATGTAGGAGTTTTACATGCGTCTTGAGAATGAGTTCTTTGAACTCTGCGTATGAACTTATATTTTTCAGAAGAATAAGTCTTCTGAGAATGTTAGTATGGTTTGGATTGATAATGTCTTTGTGTGCGTTTTGAAAAATTTCAATATCGGCATCACTATCTAAAACTGCGCACTAGACTTGGTGCAAAAAAAATCAATCAAATATTGTTTAACTTTTTTCTGTTGTCATATTATCATATGTGATGTGGATTATTAGTTTTTTTGAAATAATTTCCTGGAAAATATTATTTGTCTTTTAAATGTGTTAATTGGTTTTTCGGTGATAAAAATTAAGTTACTATTGTCTTTATTAGAACTATGTTGTGTTGTTCTCCAAAATAAGCTTGTTCTATTTTTACTCGAGATAAAGCGTCAGCTATGAGATTTTCCTTTCCTTTTATATATTTAATGTCAAAGTCATATTCTGATAATTTAACTCTCCATGGAGTTAATTTTGAAATGTGTACTTTTATTTTGTATAACCAACATAACGGTTGATGGTCACAATTAATTTCAAAGTGTCGTCCTAGAAGGTAATGTCGGAATGTTTTTGTTGCCCATACAATAGCTAAAAGTTCTATTAGGGTTCTACTAATGTAACTAAGTGGGTGTCCGTTTTGAAAAAGTACAGCTCCAAGTGCTATGTTACTTGCGTCTGTAGTTAATACGAATTTACTGTAAAAATCTGGCATTTTTAAAATGGAAATAAGTTGTTTTAATTTTTCAAAGGCTTCTGGATTTTGTCTGTCGATTTTTGAATATTTTTATACTCTCTGCAAGAGTATATTGGGTTTGTGCAAAAGTATGTAACAGGCAGAAGGAGGCGTGTCAGACCCCACAAAGTATATATATTCTTGATCAGCATCACAAGCCGAGTCGATATAGCCATGTCCGTCTGTCCGTCTGTCTGTCCGTCTGTCCGTATAAACAAACAGATTTCAGAGATGGTAAGAGCTACAAGTTCGAGCTTTGTGTCAATCGATCACATATTTAGTCAGTCTATACAAGAATCTTTTTTTTTTCGATGCCACGCCCCATTCGCCCACAATGAGCAAAAAACTAGACACACCTCGGAAAAAAACGGTGTTTTCGGCAAATATCTCAGTAACCATGGCACCTAGGATCACCAATTTTGGTGTGGAGGCTCCTAGCGGCAGCGCAAATGCATTGGCATTTAAAATTTTGGACTGCCACGCCCCTTTCTCCCACAATACATAAAAATAACTCCTTCCGCCTTCAGGCATTTGTTAACATAGTGCAGCATTGTAATTGTATAATTCGAATGGAGGCTAACTATATAAAACTATCCTAAAAAGTCGCATTGAAATCGGACTATAAACAAGAAAAATATAAGCGTTACAATATTGATAATTGAACGCAATATCACTAATGAGTGCAAGCGAGACAGAAACGTTTTCGCTGCTTGTGTGGCGACAGCGCGGCCGGCAGTCGCTGGCCGAACACACACATGCATATATATATGTATAAACACATATAAAGTCGAACGTATGTGTAATCGCATACAAACAGATGTTTGATTTTGCTTAGATTGTTTTTGTTTCAACGTGTTTTAATGCAAGTACAATACATTGTAATATCTTGATACCGATTTTAATAATTTAACCGGGAAAAAAATGCAGAGAGTATTATACGGTTGGGCGTGCTCGACTGTACTTTTCTTTCTTGTTTAAGAACTGTTGTCATTGGTTTGGCTATGTCTGCAAAATTGGGAATGAATTTTCTGTAATATCCGGTTAACCCAAGAAAACCTTTAATTTCTTTGGTCTTTTTTGGAATTGGGTATTTTTGGATAGCGTTGATTTTTTCAGGATTGGGTTTTATTCCGTCCTTAGTTATGATATGTCCAAGAAAAGTAGTTTCTTGTTTAAAAAACTCGCTTTTATCAAGTTGAAGTTTAAGATAAGCTTCAGAAAGCTTTTTGAAAACTAGTTGTAGTGAATGAAGATGTTCATCTTGGGATGTGGAAAAAACTATAATATCGTCTAAATACACCAAACAATGCTTGTTTAATAATGGTCGCAACACATTATTAATGCAGCGTTGAAAAGTTGCAGGAGCATTTTTTAAACCAAATGGCATACGAAGATATTCATAATGACCATTTTTGGTTGAAAAAGCTGTTCTATGTGTTGCATCTGGATGCATTTCCAGCTGATGTAAACCTTTTGCAAGGTCAATTGTGGTAAAATAGTTACATCTACCTAACTTTCCAAGAATTTTGTCCATGTTTGGTATTGGGTATCTGTCATTAATAGTTACCTCGTTTAGTTTTCTATAATCGATTACTATTCTAAACTTTTGTTTACCCGATGCGTCTTGTTTTTTTGGAACAATCCATATTGGACTGCAGTTGGGGGAATTACTGTGTTTTATGATACCTTGTTCTAACATTTCTTGGATTTGATTTGCAACTTTTTGTTCATAAGCCTGAGGATAACTGTACGGCTTAGAGTAAATGGGAGAGTTATGAGTAGTGTTAATATTATGTTTTTCTTGGTTACTGAAACTGAGTTGATCTCCTTCTTGGAATTGAATATGTTGATAAGTTTTTAATAAATGTTTTAATTTTGATTTCTCTTCATTGTTTAAATGATCTAATCGATAAAGATTTGAATTCTCGAGTAATTCTGTTTTTACATTGTCTGAAGACTGTGGGCTATTATTATATTTTTTAGCTCAAAAAGTTGGACTGCTAAAAAATGAGTTTGATTTTTAATTGGAGAATCATTAATTAGTTTATATTTTTGGGTGAATAAAGTTACTATTTGTAATTTGTAGTCTATTATTGCTTGGGCTTGGGGAAGCAAATTTCTGCCAATTAATAAATCATAATCTGAAGAAAATTTGTGTAAAAGGAATTCACTACTACTCATGAATATGTTGTTTGAGGGAACAATAATCTTTTTTGTGATTGTTAATGGCCCGTTACTTGTGTGAATGAGACATTCAGTATCAAAAACATTTAGATTGAAAACATTGGATGTCATCATATTTACTGTTGAACCGGTATCTATAAGGCATTTTAAAACTTTTCCTTTATGGGTAAGTTTTATAAATTGTTGGTTTCCGAGGCTGGTGACGGAAAATTTTCGGCTTGATCCAGCTCTATCTCGTTACACTGTTCAGTTTCTTTTTCGGCTACTGGTGTCGAAGTTTCGGCATTATCAAAGCTTTGATGATATCCGTAATCTTGATAGGATTGTGGATATGAAGCTAATTGATTGTAATATTCTTGTTGTAAATACTCTTGATAAATCAATTCTTCTTGATACCTAGCTTCTTGATCTATGCTCATTTTACTCTGTCCACTTTCTGCTAGTCTAGAGCGTTTCATTGGTGGATGTGGAACACCAGGTGTATTATTAACCGGAGCCTTTTGTAAAGTGGCACTCTGAATTTGTCCAAAACGGTTTTGGTCAAATAAAATTTTGACAAAAATTTTGTCGAGGTGGAAATTGTACTGGTCTTGTCGAATTTGGTACGGATGAGAATGGTCGAGGAAAGTAGTTGCTAGTATGAGGCATATTGTAATGTTGTTGTAAGGGATGAAATGGTTGTTGATAATATGGTGGAAGATTTGGATATGAAACATATGGTGTATTGTTTAGTTGGGAGTGGCTTTAATTCTTTTTCTTGTTTTGTTTTAGTGGAATTAAAGTTTTGCTTTAAAATAAAATAAAGGTTAAACATAAAGATTTTTTTCTTGCAATAAATTCATAAGCGATCTTAAATCGGGAATTTCGCAATTTATAATTCTAAGGCAGATGTTAGTAGGTAACTTTTGGATCAAATCGTCAATACTAGTTGTTGGATCATAGCATAAGTTAGTTTTAAGAGAACATGGAAGTAGTAGTTAAGAGACAAAAACAATGAATTTGTAGCACAAGATTAAGTGAAGTACGACTCTTATATTAAGCTAGCATGTAAGTAGAATCGCTCTCAGCAGTGCAGCTGTCGCGAGCGACAGACAGCCTCTACGCCGTTTGCTAAAGTCCAAATAAATTGTAACTTATATAAAATTGCAATTTGTTCTTTCTTTAAAGTAGTTTTCGATTTTTCATTGGCGCCCGAGCAGGGACTTTTCAATCGCATTTGTCGGTCTAGATCGTTAGACATTTCGAGGCTTTGGTGTGTTTGCGTGTTGGTTCTCGGTTATTTTGTGCATTTAATTGGAGTTTGATTTCCCTGGAGCTGGAGCTTGGAGGAAATCTGGAATTGGTCCCTCCGCCGAAGCTGCGAATTTGTGTTGCAGATTGTGGAATAATGCACAGAATTGACCAGGTAACAGTGCCGAAACGAGTCAGTGCACAGCTGAAAGTGAAAGTTCAAGTGTCACATATTACATATCCATAACCTTGCTGCACATAATTGACATTGCGTTTCGGCACTGATTAATTTGAATTTCTAAGCCATCGAAGCAAAATTGAACGAATAAATAAAATAAAACAAAGCAAAAATAAAAAGCATTAAATTAATTGTAAAGTTCTGCATGCATATTTGCCGTCCTCCTAGTTCCGCTATTCGCTTTGATCTACGGTTGTTCGGTGGTGGTTCTTGACCTTTGCTTTGCCACTTTTTCTAAAATTTTCACATAAGTAAATCGCGGTTCGTTTGATATACATATACAGTTGCGAAATTCGGTTTGTGTTAGTGCCAACGCTGCTTGAACATAACCAAGCACACATACAGAAAGTGCTAGCACATACGTGTGCATTTACTCAGCGATTTTCAGTTGTGTATGTGTATGTGCTGTTATTGTTGCCAGCATATGTATATCAATAATTAGGTGATACCAAGTCGCTTGCTCGTCTGAGGGTATAACTTGTTGTTGCTGTTATCAGCTGTTGACTATTGTGCGTGCGTTTGCGCTTTGTGGAGTTGTTTTTATCTCAAGTTCGTTAAGGGGTTTGCGTAGTCAGCTGATAACTTTACTTTTGTTTATTGGTAATCATCCAATTGTCGATCCGCTGACTATTGTGATAGTACACTCAAGTGCACTCAAATAGGACCGCATTTAGGAAATTAACATGGCACACAAATCGGATTTGAATGAAACCAGTTTGGTTGACGGAACGTGTCCTACTGCGCGCTTAAGTCAACTATTCGTGAAATTAGAAAAAGTAGAGAGTGACATTGAACGTCAAAGGAGTTCACTGATTAATAAAATGGTTACTCCCAGTAAATTTGAAATTCAATGCCGGCTAGATATTCTCAATTCTTACATTTCGAAGGCTATGGATTTGCAGTCGGAGATCGATTCGATAGATTCGGACAACGATAGCCGTGCAATGCTTGAAGAGACTTGTATTTTGGTTCGATCGTCATACATGTCGGCCCTAAGTGCGTATCACCTGCCCAAGCTAAAGCTGCCCAAATTCAGTGGCAAGCACTCCGAATACAGACAATTCATCGGTCTGTTTAGTAGTTTAGTTGATTCGGATCGCTCGCTGTCAAATATTGAAAAATTCAACCATTTGATATCGTGCTTATCAGATGAGGCGTTAGGCACCATCAGAGCCTTCCAGGTATCTGATGCAAATTACCCAAAGGCGTTGGAGAGTTTGAGTCGAGTATACGACAACAAGTGCCTGATCTTCTTTGATACTCTCGCCCAGTTGTTCGACATTGAGCCGATGTCCAAGCCATCGGCAATGGGAATTCGAGCGATAGTTGACTCAGTATCGGCAATTTTTGACTCGTTAATGTCGGTTGGGAATGAGGAAGACTTCGCTAACGCAATTTTAATACATATAGTCATGTCAAAGGTGGATCCTCATACGAAATCGAAGTATGAGGAGCAATTAGACTATAACCAATTGCCGAAATGGGCCGATTGCGTTGTGGCTTTGAACAGGCGATATCAGCACCTATCCGCTGAAGAAAGTTCAAAGTCCAGGATGAAGCAGAAATCCGACATCAAACATGCAAAGAAATCGTCATTTGCATGCACGAATGTCGAGAAAGATGTGGAACCTAGATGCAATTTTTGCAGTGCCAACCATATGATTGGAAACTGCCAGGGGTTCGCAGCATTGTCAGTTGACGAACGATTCAATTTCGTGAAGTCCAGTCAACTGTGCATAAATTGTTTACATTCGGGACACAGAGTGTCCAATTGCACTGCGTCAAAGTGTAGAGTGTGCGCTCGCCCACACATACTCTTCTGCATAAGTATGCAGCCGCACAACAACAAGCATCCGCTCGCGAGGTCGATCAGGTGCTCCTGGCAACGGCACTTGTGACCGTGAAAGACAGATTCGGTCAGACTCGGAACGCCAGGGCGTTGTTAGATTCAGGTTCTCAAGTGAACTTTATGACTGAAAGCCTGGCCCAAGCGTTGCGGCTTCAACGAAAGGCCAAGTCGCTAACCGTAACATCGGTTGGACAATCTAGTCTGGTAGCGAAAAGCGAAGTGTCGACAGTAGTGTCTTCTCGTGTCTCTACACATAACTTTAGCGCCGAATTCTGGGTGCTCAAGTCGATTTCGAGCAGGCAGCCTGACTACAATCTTCCCATTAGTCGGTGGAAGATTCCGTCAAACATCGAATTGGCTGACCCGGAATTTCATAAGCCCCAGCGAATTGATCTGCTGCTGGGAGCAGATTCCTTTTTCGATTTATTATGCACTGGACAGATTAGATTAGCAGACAACGGTCCAGTGCTGCAAAAGACATTGTTCGGCTGGGTCGCATCTGGGCGATGCAAGAAAATGCATACCCAAAGCCCTATTTGTTGCGCGGTGATGCAGTCATCAGAAGATGATAGACTGGAAGCTTTAGTAAATAGATTCTGGGAGCTGGAAGCCATCCCAGAGACGAATGAGTTGACCAAATACTCTGCAGAACACCTTGCATGTGAGCAAAGTTTTAAGGACAGTGTACATCAACTCTCGACAGGACACTTTGAGGTCAGCTTACCTTTTAAGACTGATCCGCAAGTGTTGGGCTCCTCCTTCGAAACCGCAAAGAAACGGTTCCTTGCATTAGAGCGTAGAGTTGCCAAGGACTTGGAACTCAAGGAAATGTACACGAGTTTTATGAAAGAGTATCTCGACCTTGGTCACATGTCTGTTTTAGGTACAGAAGTTCCACCAGGACCACACTACGTCATTCCACACCAGTGCATCCTGTTTGATGCATCGTGTAAGACGACATCGTCACATTCTCTGAATGAGTTGCTCATGGTGGGTCCTACTATTCAGAGGGATCTAACTTTGTCTCTTCTGAGGTTCCGTTTGAGCCGATATCCCTCACGGCAGACATTAAAAAGAAATATCGTCAAGTGAGCATATCCCATGACGTCGACGATTTCAGCTAATTGTTTGGCGTGAAAATCCATCAGATGAGCTCAGAATTTATAAATTGAACACGGTAACATATGGAACTGCGTCCGCACCGTTTTTGGCCATCAGATGTTTGCAAGAGCTGGGTTTGAGTCATAAGGACACTCACGCTCTTGGCTCAGAGATCATTTGTAATGATTTCTACGTCGATGATATGCTCACCGGAGCTGACGATCTAGAAAAACTAGAAAAAATTTGTAAACAAGTGCCCGAAATCCTCGAATCGGGCGGTTTTCAATTTGCAAACCATAGTGTTCGAACCATCCAAACTTTGTAAAAGAAGGTGGAAAGGAGAAACTTCTTAGTTTCAATGATGCCGATTCAACTAAAACGCTTGGCATGAGGTGGACACCAAGATTGGATACTTTCCAGTATCACTTGGATGACAGTTTTACAAAACTGTCATACCAAGCGCAATATTCTGTCAGTTGCTGCATGCATGTTTGACCCATTTGGGTTGTTGTGCTCAATAAGCATAAGGGCAAGAGTTCTGCTTTAAGAGCTGTGGCGCATGCAGTTGCCGTGGGATGATACTATGCCCATGGAGCTGCATAGCAGATGGGACAAGTTCAAAGAGAATCTCCTGGGACTAGATCAAGTTCACATCCCAAGATACGCTCATGCCAGCTCTGATACAAGCATACAAGTGCACGGATTTGCGGACGCATCCAGTCAAGCTTACGGGTGCTGCATTTACGTTCGGGCTAACGACGGTGTCAAAACCGTCTGCAGGCTGCTAACGGCAAAGGCGAAAGTCGCTCCACTCAAGACCAAGTCCATTCCCAGACTTGAACTGTGTGCCGCCTATATGTTAGCTCAACTGTGGTCCTCCATAAAGCATATGTTGGACCGATGTCGAATCGAGACTGTGAATTTCTGGACTGATTCAAAAATCACACTACATTGGATAAATACTTCCCCTTCGTTATTAGCAACATTCGTCGACAATCGAGTTGCAGGCATCCAAGAGGCGACACCACAAGTATTTTGGAGACATGTACCAACAACAAGAAATCCAGCTGATTCGGCGTCGAAAGAGTGTGACGTTAAGGAACTCCTACAGTCCATTTGGTTCGAATGACCACCATTTCTTTGCAACGACGAAAGACAATAGCCCCACAATGAGCATTTTGAAATACCGAAGGAGTTAAAACAGATTGAGTTTAAAAGTTGGTACGAATAGTGGCGTACATGCATAGATTCCTGTCAAAATCAAAACGAGATTCAAACACTGTCGAACTAGGACCAAAAGAAGTACACTTTGCTTTTCTTAAACTCCTTGAAATAGTTCAGCGAGCAGAGTTCAAGGAGGAATTCGACAGGCTAAGAAAAGGGAACAGTATGCAACCTTTCATCCACAAGTCAGAAGAATGAGGAAGAAACCTTTCATTAATTCGAGTAGGAGGTAGACTGGTGAACGCTCCGTTGGATTACTGCGCAAAGTTCCCAGTCCTAATGCCAAAAAAATTGTTTGTTTGTGCAACTGTATTTGAGAGAGTTGCACATCAGCAACTGTCATGCAGGAGCAAAGGCGATGATCGCATTACTCAGACAGAGGATGTGGCTCGTCAATGCTCGACGCGAACGCACCCAGATAGTGCGAAAATGTATCCATTGCTTCAGGTACAAGCCAAAGTTAATGGAACAAATCATGGGGAACTTGCCGGCCGACCGATTCTCCGCGGTTCGGCCATTTAATGTTTGCGGGGTAGATTTCTGCGGTCCAGTAAATGTTTCGCTGCGGATTAGAGGACGAGCTCCTATAAAAATGTATATTGCCGTATTCGTTTGCTTTGCTTCGAAGGCTGTTCTGCTTTTCTGTGTACTTTGAATAGCTTCATCGCGCGGCGTGGCATCCCCGTCCGGCTATACTCGGACAATGCGACAAACTTCGTGGGGACGAGCAACCAATTGAAGGAGTTCCAGGATGCCTTCAGCCGCCAGCAAGACAACTTGCAGAGGTACGCAGCGGAACGAGGGATGGAGTGGAGGTTCATCCCTCCGAGAGCGCCGCACTTCGGGGGACTATGGGAGGCGGCGGTCAAGTTAACCAAGCACCTTCTAATTCGGCAGATCGGGAGCGCGTCGCCCACCGAGAGCGAGGTCAGAGGGCACCTGGCCGACGTAGAGGCCATTCTCAATTCCAGGCCGCTGGCACCGCTGAGCAGCGAGAGAGGAGAGAGGAGAGAGAGGAGAGGCGATAACCCCAGGGCAGCCGCTTCGTTCGCTGCCGCTAGAGTTAGAGCGGGCCACGTCAAACAAAGAAACTTCGTTCTGTCACAGGTGGCAGCTGCTGTGCAGTATTAGACAGCGCTTTTGGCAAGCGCTTTTGCCTGCAGCAGCGAGGCAAGTGGAAGGAGGTGCACGGCGATCCGGATTGGGGACAACACCAGGAAGCGATGGAAGAGTCAGGGTCGCCGGCGTTAAGACAAACGCGGGCCTGCTTAAGCGTCCGATAGTAAAGCTGGCAAGGCTGCCCATAGATTGAAGGCGATCCCTTAAAAGTGGCCGGTGTTGGATTATAGCATAAGTTACTATTAAGAGAACATGGAAGGAGTAGTTAAGAGACAAAAACATGAATTTGTAGCACAAGATGAACCATACGCGCACAGCCAGCCTCTACGCCGTTTGCTAAAGTCCAAATAAATTGTAACTTATATAAAATTGCAATTTGTTCTTTTTTAAAGTAGTTTTCGATTTTTCACTAGTTTTTAATTAACCGCGAGTACAGTGTTTTTTCATTGATATTATTCTCTAGTTCTGGAAGATCTGTCCAGCTGTTGAGATTATTTATGCCAAGGGATAGCATATCATCAGCACTGATGCAACGCTCTACGAGGCCAAATATGATCAATGGTTGCCGTACATCGTTGGTGTTGTATAATGCCAGGATGTAATCAATTCGAATGTGACGTCAGCGATGCTCGCAGACGCTGCGTCGCTATGACGCTGCGACGCTGCCGTGCCGACCAGTGCTAGTGCATACATACATATGTGCATACACATAATTTCAAACGAGTGTGTACTTGTATGTATAACATGTAAATGTGAATAAGCGGAACATGCTTGAAAGTAGTTCGTGGTGCGAATGGTAGAGTTACGGCGCGATGTGAAATCGTTGCCTGAGGGTCGTAGGTTCGAATGCTGGCAATGAGAATTGCTAATTTAATTTTTTTTAAATATCAATTCAAAATATACATATAAATTTTAATTTTTAAATTTCGTTATAAAATTTTAATTCAAATTAAATACAAATGCGCATTATTATGCGGGGTCTTTTACAGTCGGCTCGATCGACTGTAGCCTTTCTTACTTGTTAGAACTGTTGTCATTGGTTTGGCTATGTCTGCAAAATTGGGAATGAATTTTCTGTAATATCCGGTTAACCCAAGAAAACCTTTAATTTCTTTGGTCTTTTTTGGAATTGGGTATTTTTGAATAGCCTTGATTTTTTCAGGATTGGGTTTTATTCCGTCCTTAGTTATGATATGTCCAAGAAAAGTAGTTTCTTGTTTAAGAAACTCGCATTTATCAAGTTGAAGTTGAAGATTAGCTTCAGAAAGCTTTTCGAAAACTAGTTGCAGTCAATGTAGGTGTTCTTTTAGGGATGTGGAAAAAACGATAATATCGTCTAACTACACCAAACAATGCTTGTTTAATAATAGTCGCAATACATTATTCATGCAACGTTGAAAAGTTGCAGGAGCATTTTTTAAACCAAATGGCATTCGAAGATATTCATAATGACCATTTTTGGTTGAAAAAGCTGTTTTATGTATTGCATCTGGATGCATTTCCAGCTGATGTAAACCTTTTGCAAGGTCAATTGTGGTAAAATAGTTACATCTACCTAACTTTCCTAGAATTTTGTCCATGTTTGGTATTGGGTATCTGTCATTAATAGTTACCTCGTTTAGTTTTCTATAATCGATTACTATTCTAAACTTTTGTTTACCCGATGCGTCTTGTTTTTTGGAACAATCCATATTGGACTGCAGTTGGGGGAATTACTGTGTTTTATGATACCTTGTTCTAACATTTCTTGGATTTGATTTGCAACTTTTTGTTCATAAGCCTGAGGATAACTGTACGGTTTAAAGTAAATGGGAGAGTTATGAGAATTGTTAATATTATGTTTTTCTTGGTTACTGAAACTGAGTTGATCTCCTTCTTGAAATTGAATATGTTGATAAGTTTTTAATAAATGTTTAAATGATCTAATCTAAAGATCTGATACCTTGTTCTAACATTTCTTGGATTTGATTTTCAACTTTTTGTTCATAAGCCTGAGGATAACTGTACGGTTTAGAGTAAATGGGAGAATTATGAGTAGTGTTAATATTATGTTTTTCTTGGTTACTGAAACTGAGTTGATCTCCGTCTTGAAATTGAATGTTGATAAGTTTTTAATAAATGTTATAATTTTGATTTCGCTTCATTGTTTAAATGATCTAATCTAATGATCTGCTACCTTGTTCTAACATTTCTTGGATTTGATTTTCAACTTTTTGTTCATAAGCCTGAGGATAACTGTACGGCTTAGAGTAAATGGGAGAGTTATGAGTAGTGTTAATATTATGTTTTTCTTGGTTACTGAAACTGAGTTGATCTCCTTCTTGAAATTGAATATGTTGATAAGTTTTTATTAAATGTTTTAATTTGGATTTCTCTTCATTGTTTAAATGATCTAATCGATAAAGATTTGAATTCCCGAGTAATTCTGTTTTTACATTGTCTGAAGACTGTGGGCTATTATTATATTTTTTAGCTTCAAAAGTTGGACTAGCAAAAAAATGAGTTTGATTTTTAATTGGAGAATCATTAATTAGTTTATATTTTTTGTTGAATAAAGTAACTGATTGAAATTCGTAGTCTATTATTGCTTGGGCTTGTTGAAAGCAAATTTCTGCCAATTAATAAATCATATTCTGAAGAAAATTTGTGTAAAAGGAATTCACTACTACTCATGAATATGTTGTTGGAGGGAACAATAATCTTTTTTGTGATTGTTAATAGCCCGTTACTTGTGATTTTGACATTCAGTATCAAAAAGATTTAGATTGAAAACATTGAATGTCATCATATTTACTGTTGAACCGGTATCATAAGGCTTTTAAAACTTTTCCTTTATGGGTAAGTTTTATGAATTGTTGGTTTCCGAGGCTGGTGACGGAAAATTTTCGGCTTGATCCAGCTCTATCTCGTTACACTGTTCAGTTTCTTTTTCGGCTACTGGTGTGGAAGTTTCGGCATAATCAAAGCTTTGAGGATATCCGTAGTCTTGATAGGATTGTGGATATGAAGCTAATTGATTGTAATATTCTTGTTGTAAATACTCTTGATAATTATGTTCTTCTTGATACCTCGCTTCTCGATCTATGCTCATTTTACTCTGTCCACTTTCTGCTGGTCTAGAACGTTTTTATTGGTGGATGTGGAACACCAGGTGTATTATTAACCGGAGCCTTTTGTAAAGTGGCACTCTGAATTTGTCCAAAACGGTATTGGTCAAATAAAATTTTGACAAAAATTTTGTCGAGGTGGAAATGGTCTTGTCGGATTCGGTACGTATGGTAATGGTCGAGGTAAGTAGTTGCTAGTATGAGGCATACTGTAATGTTGTTGTAATGGATGAAATGGTTGTTGATAATAGTGTAGATGATTTGGATATGAAACATATGGTGTATTGTTTAGTTGGAGAAATGTTGGAAATTTATGAAAATTGGGATTGGTTGGGAGTGGCTTTAATTCTTTTTCTTGTTTTGTTTTAGTGGAATTAAAATTTTGGCAAGGTTGATTATAAAGATTTTTTTCTTGCAATAAATTTATAAGCGATCTTAAATCGGGAATTTCGTAATTTATAATTCTAATGGTAGTAGTTAACTTTTGGATCAAATCGCCAATACTAGTTTTGATTAACAGCGAGTACAGTGTTTTTTCATCGATATTATTCTCTAGTTCTAGCTTACTCATTAAAGTACGCCTGCGTTGTTCAGCTTTCTCCAGAAATTCGCGAACGTTCCCCTTAAAAGGTCTGTTCCTGAAGTCCTCCAGAAGGATGTGATTGTTCGTCTGGGTTTTATAGTTGAGTACCAATTGCTTCCGAAGATCTGTCCAGGTGTTGAGATTATTTATGCCAAGGGATAGCATATCATCAGCACTGATGCAACGCTCTACGAGGCCAAATATGATCCATGGTTGACGTATATCGTTGGTGTTGTATAATGCCAGGATGTAATCAATTCGAATGACAAACGTGTAGAGAGTGTTTTTGTCTCCCTTGAATTTTTCAACATCTTTTTTTCACGACAACTTGCTATATTGATGATCAACTTAAGACTAACAGATATCGGCTTAATAAATGATAAAGAAAGTTGTTTCGAATGTTTACATTATGAGGGCACCGCTGGTAGCTGGGAACCAAGCGTTGCGCGTTATCTCAGCTTAAGCTGGGAACAAAATATATGCTGATTATGTGATTTGCAATCCATGCTGATCGATTGGGGGAGATGCGCCGGCTAGAGGGCTGTTTGTTTACAAGTGTTGAATTTATTTTAGTGAAGATTGGGAATGTTTATAATTAGGGGATATGGAATTCTGTATAATGAAGACATAATCAGAATGAATATGTCACTATATAGGAGTTTAAGTCTCCTATGTACCGCTTACCTGGCTGCTATCCGAGGTGCCTCCTTCATAACCTCGTCTATACATATGGGCAAAGGAAATATTGTGCGATTAATTACCAACCCCTTCATCTGAGCAATACCATTGCGCATCTCTTGAGATTCCGTTTTCATATCATTTACAATTACTCGTGTCCATCCTTTTTGATTTACAGCGTTATTCAGCAATGGAAAAAAAACATCATCGCAAAGCACTGACAGATTTGCAAGTGCATTAGGTAATAGGTCGCCAATCATAAGTGACTTTAAGCAAAGATTTTTAGTAAAAAGAATAAAATGAATATTTTGACACTTACCTGTAACATATTGTCCTCAGTGAGCTCCAATGGAGTGTTAATGCGAATAAAGTAAGCAACCTTAGCATTTACTTTAACAGGAAAATTTAATGCTGGATATAGCAGGCCAGACGGATTCACGGTAAATATCAAACGTGACTTATAAGGATTTACCAAAAACTCCTTAATAACGTCCTATAAATAAATTTAAAAAATTGGATATATTAGAAGTAAAACAAGCAGTGCTATATTGATATTATATAACAATGTGGTATAATAATATCATAAGTGCATCAGTTTCTGTTATATAGTAACAAATCCGTTATCACAAATTCTCTAATATCATAAAAACACAAATCTTTTATACAAGAAAAGATACTCATAAACAATCTGGGTTTTCAATGCATCGATCTTACGCCAATAAACTATTTGTAAACAATCTGCATTCGCGATCGTGAGATTCGCTTATCAAATACACAAACCTTAAACCCCAGTAATGTTAATAGCAGAACTGTAACAGAACTCATATTGTCAACAAATGTTAAGAAAAGCTTCACAGAACTTTCCCTAACTCAGATATTCATGATTAGTTTTTATATTCGTCTTAGATTGATCACACGAAATCAATAAAATTACTATTTAAACAAATAAAAATGTTTTTAGCCCCGTACTCCAAAAAAGAGTAGAGGAGTCTATTAGGTTTGTCAGAAGCGAAATGTAACAGTTGCACCACGCGCCTCTCTCAATAACATTTCGATTATCAGCATTTACATGTTATACATACATATACACACTCGTTTGAAATTATGTGTATGCACATATGTATGTATACGTGCCTAGCACTGGTCGGCACGGCAGCGTCGCAGCGTCTGCGAGCAGCGCTGACGTCAAATACAGCCAGCGAAATTTCAGCTACATTACATAATTTTTCTAACTTTCTAACTTTTTTCTTAATGGACGGATTTTAACGCCGCTTGGAAGATAGTTTGATATGATATTCCTCTACACAAATAATTAATAACAAACACTGTTCTATTTGACTAAATGCCTTAAATCCTGGTTTGAATCCTGAACCACCATACCGGAATTGGTGTTCCAAAGTGCCATAGTTAGTGAGATATTAACCTAAAACATACATTTTTTCGAGGTGTGTCAGGTTATTTACTCCTTGCGGGTGCGGTAAGGGGCGTGGCTACAATTTGAAATAAACTCGATCTGCCTGACATAATAACGGTCTTTCATTCCAAATTTGGTGGCTCTAGCTTTTGTAGTTTAAAAGATCCAGGTGTTATGTATATAAAATCTAACGTTCTAACTTTTTTGTTAATGGACGGATTTTAACGCCGCTTAGAAGATAGTTTGATATGATATTCCTCTACACGAATAAGTAATTACACTGTACTGTTTGACTACATGCCTTAAACCCGGCTTTGATGTTTAAAAGTTCTTTAGCTCATATAAGAAAAGGGGGCGTGGCAGCTCAAAAGTTTGAATGACATTGCATTAAGGCTGTCCGTAGGAACCTGCATACCGGAATTGGTGTTCCCAAGTGCCATAGTTTCGAGGTGTGTCTGGTTTTTTGCTCATTGCTGGGGCGGTAAGGGGGCGTGGCAACAATTTGAAATAAACTTGATCTGCCTGACATAATAACGGTCTTTCATTCCAAATTTGGTGGCTCTAGCTTTTGTACTTTAAAAGATCCAGGTGTTCATACGGAAAGAGGGACAGACGGACAGACGGACATGGCTATATCGATTCGTCTTTCGATGCTGGTAAAGAATATATATACTTTATGGGGTTTGCCACGCCTCCTTCTGCCTGTTACGCACATTTCGCTTCTGACAAACCTAATAGACCCCTCTACTCTTTTTTAGAGTACGGGGTCTATAAAAACAAATTCACGAACCCAAGAACAAAACTCTACAATCAGTTCAACAACAAAACAATTAGTTAGGTTAGGTTAGGTAAATCCGGACGTCCACGCGGGTACTGTGCATAGGCCGTATATGGCCCTTAGTAGTCCGGGCGCGAAGGTTAATCAGGCTAGAAGTCCAGGAGAATTAGGGAACATCTCTTGGTGAGCTCTCTGATGTCTCTTTCATAGAGCAAATTTGTGGTGCACCAAGACATCTTAGCCTTGTTCGCTCTAAAGCAGAACAGTGGCAGAGTAGATGTTCTAGTGTTTCGGAGGTGTTAGGGTATTTGCATTTTCTGCAGTCAGTGTCTGTTGTAATACCAAGCTTGGCCGCATGCGCAGCTGCTAGGCAGTGACCAGAGAGTACTCCAATTAGCATCCGAGAGAGATGCAGTAGGAATTGGCTAAGTTGCGTATCGAACTCATTGCACATTATTTTGGATTTTTTAAAAGAGGTGGTGTTCCGCCATTTTAGGTTTATTAGTTTGGAGGCGAGACTAGACGACACCATAGACTTAATGGTTGCCTGACTGTCAACCATAAGATTGATTGTCCGACTATCTGTTGCTAGATGAGCAGCGACCTCCGCTGCTTTTCCTATGGCGAAGACCTCCGCCTGGAATATGCTGCAGTGGTCGGGTAGCTTGTAAGAGAGCTTGGTGTTGGGATCTTGGAGCCGTCCGTATATATGTTGTTGGATCATGAGCATAGTTAGAATAAGGACAAAAAGTGAATTGTTATGATAAGCTTAAATACCCGATATTATTGAATTGTTCAGTATTATGAAAACTGGTATACTTAAGCTAGTATGTAAGTTTGATTTGTATTCGGCAATGCAGCTGTCGCGAGCGACAGGCCAGTTCGCTTTCCTCGATTGCCTGTCCAACAATAAATTGTATTGTCTATGAACGTGCAATTTGTTCTTAATTTAAAGTATCTTCTCGATGTTTCAGAAGTTAAGATGACCTTCTTGACGAATGGGGCAGTTCTTCCAGTCATTGGACCCTAGATGCCCCCGGGTTCCAACTTTTCAGCAGTTAGTAGGTTTGAGGTAATCGAATCGTGTGGTCAGACGTTTGGGCGTGCTGGTTGGCTGATCCAGCTGCTGTGGCTTTATTTGCCTGCTTTGGGAGAGAATACCAGTTCTCGTTTGAGTTGGGATGTGGCCCGTTTTGAGGCAAGCTTCGAATATTCTAATTAGCCATGGGATGACCACGTTTTTGGTGGTTTGTAGCATGGCTGGAAAGATTTTGTCTATACCGGGTCTTTTTATCCTTGAGAAGGAATTGATGACACATAGTACTTTATGCGTTGTGACTAGTTCGCTTGGGAGTGGGAGGTCGTGACGCACGGAACCCGTCGCGCTTCCTCTGTGGGAGGCACGCAGCCCGGAAAGTGGGTAGACATTAGAGCTTCTAGAGTTTCCTCACTACTCTCTGTCCATAATCCGTCGTCTAGTTTCAGTTGGCTATGGATTGCCGACTGCCCAGACAGCAGCTTTTTCAACCTGGCGATTTCGGGCACTGACTCCAGATTGGTGCAGAAACTCCTCCAGGAGCTCCTCTTGGCCTTCCTGATAGCGGTTTTGTATTATCTGAGAGCAACCTGGTACTCTTCTTAAATAACTAGCAGATCGGTCTGTTTGGCTTGCTTGAACAGAGCATTAGCGTCGTTCCTCAGCCCGGAAAGTTCGGAATTCCACCAGAGTGGTTTGGACCTAGTTTTCCGCCTTGATGGTTCGCATGACGCGTTATAGGCGTCTAGGAGGGTGGTGTTTAATAGCGAGATTGACTGCTCAATGTCACTCATCGACGTAGACACGAGTCTCAAAAATGGCCCAATCGGCGTGTGTTTTATAAAAGTTACATTCAAATTGAATGTACTTGTGATCAGAGGAGGGTTTATCTAGGACTAGCCACTACACCTATCGCAAGTGTGAGATCAAGGACATAAGAGGACGTTGGATCTACATACGTATGTGTATCCCCCGTGTTAGCAATACTTAGGTTTGTTGATAGGATGAAACCTAGAAGTGACTCACCCCTGATGTTGATATCGGTTGATCCCCAAACGCAGTGATGGGCGTTGGCATCTGTTCTGACAATGAGATGGTTGGTTTTATCCACCAGTTGAGCCGGGTGGAGCCGGCCGATCATGCGCCATGTAGCAGGATGCAACTGTGAGATGCACTGCGTCTTTCTCCAGTCTGACTACGGTTAGACCTTAAGTGCTGTAATTAGTCATAAGATAAGCATGTAAGCCCTTCCATACAAGTACGGCGGTTCTTATTCAGCTTACCGTCGAGATGTAAAACGCAGTGTAGTTGTTAGACCTTAGGCCAACCATGTTGGCCGAGGCCATCGACGAGCCCTTGCTCCAAGACCAACAAGAGCTCTGTCGATGCCACCTTGCATTTATGCAGGTTTATCTGCAGTACCCTTATCAGTTGGGGTAACTGCACCTGCCGCAGACGGGTTGACTATTTATGTCAGGTCACCGTCTTCTTCGTCTGCCTCTTGGTCCAAAGCGATGTCCAGTGACTGGGTGGCTTCGACGACTGACTCGAGCCCAAGGTCGCTCTCCACCTCCCCGGCTTGGAGCGTGTGCGCGTTCTTGCCTTCAGGGTGGCGTTTCTTCAGACGAAGGTACACACTACCTACGCCCCATGCCATCTTCCCGAACCTAGGGTACACGATGTCCCCCGGTTCTTTATTGATCTGAAGGATTACATGCTGGCCGCCTCTGACGGACGTCCTTGGCGAGACCTTGGCGAATCCTGAAAATCATTATCACCCGACTTTGGAAGTGTTGATTGATTTACCTGACCAGGTGGACCCCGTTTATTATGTAAATCTTTTAAAAGATTTCCTTTAGTTCTGAAAGGGACCCCGACTTTAACAATTTAAATGTACTGCTATCCCAGACTGACTTGTCACGGCTGTTCATGTGTAGAGATATGGATAGTGCAATCACAACCTTTAATGATACCTTGAATTCCTTACTTGATGTCTGTGTTCCCTCTGTGGTTCCAACCAGGTTTAACAAGCCTATTTGGCTTACCCGTGAGTTAACATTGCTCAAAAATGGAAATTCGAAATTCTATAAGAGATTCAGGGAAACTGGCTCTTCCTTGTATCTCTCGCGATATCTGATTGCTCGATCTGATTTCTATGTTTTGAATGACAGTAGTTATAAGGAATACCTTACTGACTGACAGATCAGAAGGAATCCAAAACAGTTTTATAACTTCGTTAATTCGAAGCGTAAATCATCAACGCTTCCATCTACTGTGTTCTTTGAAAGAGAATCTGCTAATTCGGATAAGGCTATCGCCGACTTTTTTGTCGATTTTTTTCAAACAGCTTATAGTAAGCACGAGTATAACTGTGACTCACCCTATCCTTATAAATTAAATTCCATCAATTGTAATTTTACACCAGTCATCTCCGAAAGCTTTCTCTTATGTAATTTAAAGGCTACTAAATCTGTTTTTAGACCCCGTACTCTAAAAAAAGAGTAGGGGGGTCTATTGGGTTTGTCAGAAGCGAAATGTGCGTAACAGGCAGAAGGAGGCGTGGCCGACCCCATAAAGTATATATATTCTTGATTATCATCAACAACCGAGTCTATATAGCAATGTCCGTCTGTCCGTCCGTCCGTATGAACACCTGGATCTTTTAAACTACAAAAGCTAGAGCCACCAAATTTATAATGAAAGTCCGTTATTAAGTCAGGCAGGTTAAGCTTATTTCAAATTTTTGCCACGCCCCTTACCGCCCCCGCAATGAGCAAAAAACCAGACACACCTCGCAAAAAAAATAACTCTGTAACTATGGCACTTAGGAACACCATTTCTGGTAAGCAGGTTGCTAGAGACAGCCTTAATGCAATTCCATTCAAAATTTTGGCCTGCCACGTCCCCTTTTCTCATATAAGCTAAAAAACTTTTAAAATATCAAATTCAAAATTTTCAGGATTTAAGCCATTTAGTCAAATAATACAGTGTTTATAATTAATTATTCGAAGAGGGGAATATCATAGCGTTAAAATCCGTCCATTAACAAAAAAGTTAGAAGGTTAGAAAAAATGATGTAATTTAGCTTAAATTTTGCTGCCAGTGTGACGTCAGTGCTGCTCGAAGACGCTGCGACGCCGCACAAAGGGGCAGCCGGCCGAAAAACGTGGCAAAAATCATTTTTGTGATGGTAGCGTACGACAAAAAGAAAAATTGCGTTTGGTTAAAAAATGATAATGGGTGTGAAAAATCGAGAAACTACTTTAAATAAAGAACAAATTGCACGTTCATAAACAATACAATTTATTGTTGGAAAGGGCTGGCAGCGTGGGTGTGGTTACAGTGAGACGAATATTACAACTGAACTGCTGATCGCGACAGCTGCACTGCCGAATGCAAATTCGGCTTACCAACTAGCTTAAGTATTACAAGGTTAAGTCATTACAATGCTGGACAATTCAATAGTTTCGTTAATTTAAACTAATAATACAAATTCATAATTTTCCTTATTCTAACAACTTAAATTTATGATCCGACATTCCGGCCACCTTAAAGGGATCGCCTTCAATCCCTTAGTAGCCCTGGCTGATCTGCTGCATGTCCAGTCCTCCGACGAGAGGGGCTCTTCGAGATAAGCCTCCACTCCATCTTCCTTCCGCGGCGAATTGAAAGCTGCTCTGCTTCTTTTGATATGAGTCCATGGAACTCCCACGGCGATAGAATAAGCTGTACGCTGTTAAAGTGAGAGGTTTAGTGGATCTTGCTGTAAATACAGTATGAACAGCATTTGATGCAAAACACACGAACACCGCTGTATACACTATTGTCGGGGCTCGTCCTTTTATCTTTATCAACACATCTGTGGCACCGCACAACTCTATACCTAGATGCATCAAAGAGATTCGTCTTTCAAAATCGTCCGACTTTTGACTGTATATAGTCAGCGATTACAATCTTACTAAGCTAGATAGGCAAAAGAGTACTGAGTATTCTTTAAACCCTTGAGGCCAATGTCTTTTTACCTTGCAACGAAGCCGAACGAACTGATCGAGTTTCTGAACGCCAAACCCTCTTGACGACAAATCGGCTGGATTTGATGATGTCAGTCCATGTCTCAAAGATACATTATTGGCCATCTCTTGGAGGCCTGCAACTCGATTGGCTACAAATGTTGCAAGTAATGAAGGGGAAGTTTGCAATGTGTGCGGTTTCTGATCATTCGAGAAACTCGCACTCGTTCGACATGGTCCAGCGTATATTTGGCTAAAATATACGCGAAAGATTCTAACAATGTTTTTCGCTTGGTGGGACTTAATTTGGCGAAACTACCAACCAAGTGATACCGAAAAGTATCCAACCTTGGGGTCCACCTCATGCCAAGCGTTCTTGTCGAATCGGCATCATTGGAAATCCAAAGTTTCTCATTTCCACCTTTTTCTAATACATTATAATGGTTCGACAACCATTTTGCCAATTGAACTTTGCCCGTTCTAATATCTGCCGTGAGGGCAGGTCGGTTCAGACGGAACCTACGAAATGAACCAATTTGATCACTCTGAATCGCAGGTCCCGCCAGTAATTTCTTGAGAGAGTATGATAACGTTTGCTTACACGACACGTCCACTCCTACTCGAAGTTTGGTGGAACTGCTTTAAGGTCTCAGGACGCACTGGTGTGAAAAAGTGTAATGTGGTCCTGGTGGAACTTTTGTATCTAAGAACATACGACCAAGGTCAAGATTTACGTTCATGAATCTCACATATACCTCCTGGAGTTCCCAGATCATGGGAACTACATACCTTTTGACAATTTGGGCCGACCCTAGCACTTTGGGATCAGTCATGACTGTCAAATTAACACCAAAGTGTCCAGTCGTCAATTTTTGAACGCTGTCCCGAGAGCTTTGATTGCAAACGATGTACTCCGCAGAATATTTTGCCGAAACACTTTTCTCCGGGACAGCTTCAACCTCACAGTGTCGATATATACTCTCTTCAAAACGAACATTTTTTCTATGTTGCATCACTGAGCAACATATTGGGCTTTTGGTAAGCATTTTCTTGCACCGCCCTGATGCCACCCAACCAATCAACGTCTTTTGTAGTAACGGACCACCCTTCAGGGTGGAACTCAGGGTCAGCCAGTTCGACATTTGCTGGGATCTTCCACCTATTGATGGGATGATCACAATCTGGCTGCCTGCTACAAATCGATTTCAGCTCCCAAAACTCGGCTCTGAACTGATGTCTCGATACACGAGACGAAACTATAGTCGGTACTTCGCTTTTTGCACTTAAACTTGACTGTCCTACCGACTTGACGGTCAAGCACTTGTTTTTGCGTTGAAGGCGCAAGGCATGAGCGAGGTCTTCTGTCATGAAATTCACTTGAGACCCTGAATCTAACAAGGCTCTAGCGTTTCGTTCTTCACCGAATCTGTCTCGAACTGTAACGACAGAGGTCGCAAAGGATTACTTGATTGATTTCGCCAGCAACATGATCTACATGGGCAGGCTGAGCAGAGGCTTGTGATTTTTCAACGAGTGCGTATTTGTGCAGGAGAGTATTGTGAGGACGAGAAAAAACTCTACACTTTGACGCAGTACAGTTGGACACTCTGTGTCCCGAATGTAGACAATTTATACAAAGTTGACTGGATTTTTACGAAATTGAATCTTTCGTCAACTGGTAAATCCTGCGAACCCTTGGCAGTTTCCAATTACATGGCTGGCACTGCAAAAGTTGCATTTGGGTTGTACTTCTTTCTCGATAGTCGTACATGCAAATGACGACTTTCTTGTATTTTCTTTGTCGGATTTCTGCTTCATCCGGGACTTTGAACTTTCTTCAGCCGATAAGTGCTGATATCGCCTGTTCAAAGCCACAACGCAATCGGCCCATTTCGGCAATTGGTTATAGTCTAATTGCTCCTCATACTTCGATTTCATATTAGGATCCACCTTTGACATGACTATATGTATTAAAATTTCGTTAGCGAAGTCTTCCTCATTCCCAACCGACATTAACGAGTCAAAAATTGCCGATACTGAGTCAACTATCGCTCGAATTCCCATTGTCGATGGTTTGGACATCGGCTCAATGTCGAACAACTCAGCGAGAGTATCAAAGAAGATCAGGCACTTGTTGTCGTATACTCGACTCAAACTCTCCAACGCCTTTGGGTAATTTGCATCAGATACCTGGAAGGCTCTGAAGGTGCCTAACTCCTCATCTGATAAGCACGATATTAAATGGTTGAATTTTTCAATATTTGACAACGAGCGATCCGAATCAATTAAACTACTAAACAGACCGATGATTTGTCTGTATTCGGAGTGCTTGCCACTGAATTTAGGCAGCTTTAGCTTGGGCAGGTGAGAGTGGTGAAAAACTTGGGGTACTGTTTCAGAGGCGTGGTACGCACTTAGGGCCGACATGTATGACTGCAAAAGTTGCATTTGGGTTGTACTTCTTTCTCGACAGTCGTACATGCAAATGAGGACTTTCTTGTATTTTCTTTGTCGGATTTCTGCTTCATCCGGGACTTTGAACTTTCTTCAGCAGATAAGTGCTGATATCGCCTATTCAAAGCCACAACGCAATCGGCCCTTTTCGGCAATGTATTATAGTCAAGTTGCTCCTCATACTTCGACTTCGTATGAGGATCCACCTTTGACATAACTATATGGATTAAAATTGCGTTAGCGAAATCCTCGTCATTCCCAACACACATTAGCGAATCAAAAATTGCCGATACCGAGTCAACCATTGCGCGAATTCCAACTGCCGATGGCTTGGACATCGGCTCAATGTCGAACAGCTGGGCGAGGGTATCAAAAAAGATGAGGCATTTGTTATCGTAAACTCGACTCAGACTTTCTAATGCCTTCGGGCAATTCGCATCAGATACCTGATAAGCCTTTATTGTTCCCAAAGCCTCGTCTGATAGACATGATATCAAGTGATTGAATTTTTCAATATTTGATAACGAACGATCTGAGTCTACCAAACTTTCAAACAGACCAATAAACTGTTTGTACTCCGAATGTTTACCGCTGAACCTAGGCAACTTAAGTTTGGGCAAGTGCGAATGATGAGACACAGGGGGACGGTCAACAACTTCAAATTTGCTAAGAGCAGCCATATATGATGACCGTGCAAGAATGCAAGTTTCCTCAAGCATTGAGCGGCTAGTATTGTCAGGATCTATTCCATCGATCTCTGACTGCAGATCCATAGCTTTGGAAATGTACGAATTTAATATATCTAGCCGGCACTGAATCTCAAATTTACTTGGAGTCACCATTTTATTAATGAGTGAACTCCTTTGGAGCTCTATGTCGCTCTCTACTTTCTTCAATTTAACAAATAATTGACTTAAACGAGCACTAAGGCAAGTTTCGTCGACATCCACTACAGTCTCATTATAATCTTCTTTGTGTGCCATATTGACTAATTAAAGTTGGCTCTATTCGAATGCACTTAAGTATACTGTCACAAAGACAGTAGCTGTTCAATATAATTTAAGATGTAAACCGAATCGAAGAGTAATGACAATCAGCTGGCTAACTACTCTTCTCGAAGAGCAGAGCTAACAACAACTAATCAAACGCAAGCGTATGCAGATAAGCGCTGACAACAAAAACAAAAGAATAATATACGCAAACGCACCAGCGCAAACAATAACCAGCTGATTAGCGATATTCCGACTATTCGACTGCACACTGCGTAAAAACATCAACAGCGCATGCGCAGGTAGACAAACGATGCGATCTACCAACAACAGCGCATGCGTAGGCAATGATGCGATCTACCAACAACAACTAAAGGGCTTGCAGTTAATCAGCGAACGTTTGTATGTATGTATGTAAACGCGAACTGCGCTTTACTTATGTGCAAATTATGTGCAAAGAACAAAGGTCAAAAAACCCACCACCGAAATATGTAGATTGGCGAATAGCGAAATCAAAGAGGAACGGCTAACGTTGATATGCGAAATAAATATAACAAATATATTTGCACTAGTTAAGTGTTTTGTTTTATTTATGTATATTTATTTGATTCGATTTGTGTGTTTTGCGTCAAATAGTCTTTCAATAAATCACAAGTATATATCAGTGCCGAAACGCAATGACTTTATTGTGCATCAAATGGAGCAGTACTTTTCTATGTACGTTAACGAATATGCGCCGCTTCTACGCTTGCACTTTCTATTCTCCTATGCACTGACTCGTTTGGACACTGTTACCTGACCAGAAGAATCGCTCTTGGACTCAATTCTGGGACATCTTCAAGATGGGTGTCTTCAACTCCTGGTTGTTTAAATCCAAAATTCCAAAGAAGTCAACAGCTCCAGGGAAATCCAACAACAACAACAAGTGTAAAGATACCGACACACACCGCAAATCAAGCCTTGAAATGTCTTAAAGACCAACATACGCGATTGAAAGTCCCTGCTCGGGCGCCATGAAAAATCGAGAAACTACTTTAAATAAAGAACAAATTGCACGTTCATAAACAATACAATTTATTGTTGGACCGGCAATCACGGATAGGCTTGGCAGCGTGTGTGTGGTTACAGCGAGACGAATAAATAAACAATAAACAACTGACCTGGTGCTCGCGACAGCTGCACTGCCGAATGCAAATTCGGCTTACCAACTCGACGAATATCTCAGTAACCAAAGCACCTAGGATCACCAATTATGGTATTGAGGTTCCTAGTGACAGCGTAAATGCATTGGCATTTACAATTTTGGACTGCCACGCCCCTTTTTCCCCACAATACATAAAAATAATTCCCAACTTTCGTTCCGTTTTTAGGCATTGGTTCATATAGTACAGCATTGTATTTGCATAATTCGAGTGGAGGCTAACTATTTCAAACCATTCCTGAAAGGTGCATTAAAATCGGACTGTAAACAAGAAAACTGGAAGCGTTACAATATTGATAATTCAACGCAATATCATTACTGAGTGCAAGCGAGACAGAAACATACAAGCGTGATCAATGGTTTTCTCTGCTTGTGTGGCGGCAGCGCTGTCTGCAGTCGCTGGTCGCGCAGAATACACACATACATACATGTATGAACACATATAATGTCAAACGTATGTGTATTCGCATACAAACAAACAGATGTATGTGTGATTATGCATAGATTGTTTTTGTTTCAATGTTTTAATGCAAGTACTAGATATTGTAATATCTTTATACCCATTTTAATAATTTAACAGGGGAAAAAAATGCAGAGAGTATTATACGGTCGGGCTTGCTCGACTGTACTTTTATTTCTTGTTGCTATATTAATAGTTAAATAGTGGTATTCGTATTTTATAGGTAAATTGATTGTTCCTGTTTGAAATATAAGATATCCGTTTTTGGAGTTAATTGGGTTGATTTCCAAATTTTGACCTTTTTATTGGCCATAGAAAGTTGAGTAGCATGAGTGTTATAATTATAGTTGTTAAATTATGAGGAGTTATCATCTTGATTCGGGTTATTAGTTGATCTGAAATTATCATATTTACTTTCATTGGTTACTTTCTTTCTTTTATATTTTGATTTATGGTGTGTTATTTTTCTACCTCTGTTTACTTCTTCATGTTTTTCATCTATTTGTGTTATATTTCGTGTTTGTTTAAATGGGCTTGTAGATTTACATCCTACTAAAGGTGATTCCCTATATCTAGTATCTATTTCAAATTCGGTTCTTTTTTCATTAAGTCTTTCTATTTGTCTTTTCTTATTTAGCTGTGTATCATATTCAGGTGTTCCTGCGTAAATGAAAATATCTGCTGGTGTTCTACCAGTTGAATTATGTTTGATTTTATGGTTATAAGTGTAAAGTATTACTTCGAATCTAGTTAATTTGTTTTCATGGTTAGTGTCAGAATTAACAATTCTTAATTTTCCATTTACTTTTGATTTTTTTTTAACCGTTTTTTGCTAGTTGTGATGGACATATTTACGTCTTCTGATTTTAACCACATTTGTAGTGCGACACAAGAAAGCTGAGTCTTTATCTGCTTTTATTTCTATTGGTTTACCCATGTCATTAAATACTTTTAAAAGAGCTCTTTTTGGCTTCTAACCAATCTCGACCATTTACTTCTATTAAAGTTGCGTATTTGGAATATAAGTCTATACAAGATAGAAATTGTTTATTGTCTACCATATAAAAATCAATGACATATTTTTCTCTTGGATTATGGATTTCTGGAGTTAATTCGAAAGCTAAATTAGTGTTTCTGTGTTCTGTTTTTGCTATATTACAAACTTTGCATTCGTTAATTATGTTCTTTATTAAGTTTTGATAATCTGGATAATAATATTTTTCTTTAAATAATAGTGTCATTTTCTCTATTCCTGGATGTAATAACTTTTCGTGTGTGTTAATAATAAATTCTTTGAATTCGGCATATGTCTGGAGGTCTATTAGTTTTTTAGTTGATCTCATTACTTTTGTAATGTTATTGGGACTGATTATTTCAACGAAAGCATTCTGAAATGTAAGAAAATCGGCTTCGTTGCTGAAGTATATATCACTTTTCTTTGAACATAAGTATTCTTTAATTAATTCTTTTGCATGGTTGTGTGTCATTTCGACATAATTTATTAAGATTTTTGTTTTATGAAAATAATTAATGACGTTTGCGTTATTTGAGTTACTTTTTACAAATTCTATTTGTCTTTTAAAATAATTGATTGGTCTTTCTGTGAGTGAAATGTAATATTGGTTATCTTCTTGAGCGCTGTGGATTGTTGCTACTGTTACATCGGAAGTTTCTTCTAACAAGTTTTCTTCAATTTTAATTCTAGACAAAGCATCTGCAACATAGTTTTCTTTACCTGGTACATATTTAATGTGATAATCAAATTCATTTAATTTTATTTTCCAGCGTAGTAATTTCATATTTGGTTCTTTAATATTATTAAGCCAAACAAGTGGTTTGTGGTCACTGAGAATCTCGAATTTTCTACCGTAGAGATAAGATCGGAAATATTTGGTTGCCCAAACGATGGCTAAAAGTTCCTTTTCAATTGCTGCATAATTAATTTCATGTTCGTTTAGGGTTCTACTTGCGAAACAAATGGGTTTTTGATTTTGAGACAGAACAGCTCCCATGGCTATGTTAGTGGCATCAGTTGTAAGACAAAATGGTTTTTCGAAATTCGGATATACTAATATTGGATCGGATGTTATAAGTACTTTTAATTTTTCAAAAGCAGAAATGTAATTTGGTTCATTTATATTTACAGTTGCACCTTTCTTTAATTTTAAAGTCATTGGCTTTACAACGTGTGCAAAATTAGGAATGCATTTTCTGTAATAACCACAAAGACCTAATAACGATTTTATTTCTTTTGGGTGTTTTTGGTATTGGAAAATGTTGTTTGGCAGAGATTTTAGTTGGGTTTGGTTTTATTCCTTCTGTTGTTATTATGTGTCCTAGGAATTCGGTTTCCTTTTTCATGAATTCGCATTTATCTAATTGCAATTTTAGATTAGCTTCGCGCAGTTTTGTAAATACCCTTTTTAATGATGATAAATGTTCTTCCAATGAAGTGGAATACACTATTATATCATCCATGTATACTAAACAATCTTTGTAAATTAGATCTTCTAATAGATTGTTCATACAACGTTGAAATGTTGCTGGGGCGTTTTTCAATCCAAATGGCATTCGAGTGTATTCGTAATGTCCATTTTTAGTTGAAAAAGCTGTTTTTGGTATACTTTGTGGGTCCATTTGTATCTGATGAAATCCTTTCGCTAAGTGAATTGTGGTAAAATACTGACATTTTCCAAGTTTGTCTAGTATATCATCCATGACTGGGATAGGATATTTATCATCGATTGTTATTTCATTTAAGTTTCGATAGTCAATAACTATACGGAATTTTTCTTTACCTGATGCGTCACGTTTCTTTAGCACAATCCAAATTGGTGAGCAATAAGGTGATTTTGATTTACGTATTATACCTTGTTCAATCATTTCTTTGATTTGTTTTTCGACTTCTTCGTCGAATGTTTGCGCATACTTGTATGGACGCTTTTGGATTGGGTCTTCGTGTTTAGTTTGGATGACATGCTTAATTGTACTGGTAAAAGTCTAATTTTCACTTTCTTTGTACTGAATGTCACTAAACTCGAAAAGAATTTTGGTCAGTTTGCATTTTTCTTCATCGTTTTAAAAAGTTATTAGGTTAGAAAGTTTATGTAATTTAGTTGCAATTTCGCCGCCTGTGTGACGTCAGCGCTGCTCGCAGACGCTGCGTCGCTGCGACGCTGCCTTGCCGACCAGTGCTAGGCACGCATACATACATATGTGCATACACATAATTTCAAACGAGTGTGTACTTGTATGTATAACATGTAAATGCGAATAAGCGGAACATACTTGAAAGTAGCACGTGGTGCGAATGGTAGGGTTTCGGCGCGATGTGAAATCGTTGCCTGAGGGTCGTAGGTTCGAATGCTGGCAATGATAATTGCTAATTTAATTTTTTTTGAAATACCAATTCAAAATATACATATAAATTTAATTTTTAAATTTCATTATAAAATTTTAATTCAAATTAAATACAAATGCGCATTATTATGGGAGTACGGGGTCTTTTATAGTCGGCTCGATCGACTGTAGCCTTTCTTACTTGCTTTCTCTTGGATTATGGATTTCTGGAGTTAATTCGAAAGCTAAATTAGTGTTTCTGTGTTCTGTTTTTGCTATATTACAAACTTTGCATTCGTTAATTATGTTCTTTATTAAGTTTTGATAATCTGGATAATAATATTTTTCTTTAAATAATAGTGTCATTTTCTCTATTCCTGGATGTAATAACTTTTCGTGTGTGTTAATAATAAATTCTTTGAATTCGGCATATGTCTGGAGGTCTATTAGTTTTTTAGTTGATCTCATTACTTTTGTAATGTTATTGGGACTGATTATTTCAACGAAAGCATTCTGAAATGTAAGAAAATCGGCTTCGTTGCTGAAGTATATATCACTTTTCTTTGAACATAAGTATTCTTTAATTAATTCTTTTGCATGGTTGTGTGTCATTTCGACATAATTTATTAAGATTTTTGTTTTATGAAAATAATTAATGACGTTTGCGTTATTTGAGTTACTTTTTACAAATTCTATTTGTCTTTTAAAATAATTGATTGGTCTTTCTGTGAGTGAAATGTAATATTGGTTATCTTCTTGAGCGCTGTGGATTGTTGCTACTGTTACATCGGAAGTTTCTTCTAACAAGTTTTCTTCAATTTTAATTCTAGACAAAGCATCTGCAACATAGTTTTCTTTACCTGGTACATATTTAATGTGATAATCAAATTCATTTAATTTTATTTTCCAGCGTAGTAATTTCATATTTGGTTCTTTAATATTATTAAGCCAAACAAGTGGTTTGTGGTCACTGAGAATCTCGAATTTTCTACCGTAGAGATAAGATCGGAAATATTTGGTTGCCCAAACGATGGCTAAAAGTTCCTTTTCAATTGCTGCATAATTAATTTCATGTTCGTTTAGGGTTCTACTTGCGAAACAAATGGGTTTTTGATTTTGAGACAGAACAGCTCCCATGGCTATGTTAGTGGCATCAGTTGTAAGACAAAATGGTTTTTCGAAATTCGGATATACTAATATTGGATCGGATGTTATAAGTACTTTTAATTTTTCAAAAGCAGAAATGTAATTTGGTTCATTTATATTTACAGTTGCACCTTTCTTTAATTTTAAAGTCATTGGCTTTACAACGTGTGCAAAATTAGGAATGAATTTTCTGTAATAACCACAAAGACCTAATAACGATTTTATTTCTTTGGGTGTTTTTGGTATTGGAAAATGTTGTATGGCAGAGATTTTAGTTGGGTTTGGTTTTATTCCTTCTGTTGTTATTATGTGTCCTAGGAATTCGGTTTCCTTTTTCATGAATTCGCATTTATCTAATTGCAATTTTAGATTAGCTTCGCGCAGTTTTGTAAATACCCTTTTTAATGATGATAAATGTTCTTCCAATGAAGTGGAATACACTATTATATCATCCATGTATACTAAACAATCTTTGTAAATTAGATCTTCTAATAGATTGTTCATACAACGTTGAAATGTGTATTCGTAATGTCCATTTTTAGTTGAAAAATCTGTTTTTGGTATACTTTGTGGGTCCATTTGTATCTGATGAAATCCTTTCGCTAAGTGAATTGTGGTAAAATACTGACATTTTCCAAGTTTGTCTAGTATATCATCCATGACTGGGATAGGATATTTATCATCGATTGTTATTTCATTTAAGTTTCGATAGTCAATAACTATACGGAATTTTTCTTTACCTGATGCGTCACGTTTCTTTAGCACAATTCAAATTGGTGAGCAATAAGGTGATTTTGATTTACGTATTATACCTTGTTCAATCATTTCTTTGATTTGTTTTTCGACTTCTTCGTCGAATGTTTGCGCATACTTGTATGGACGCTTTTGGATTGGGTCTTCGTGTTTAGTTTGGATGACATGCTTAATTGTACTGGTAAAAGTCTAATTTTCACTTTCTTTGTACTGAATGTCACTAAACTCGAAAAGAATTTTGGTCAGTTTGCATTTTTCTTCATCGTTTAGATGTTCTAATCGGAATTGATTTGTTTCATTTAATTCATTATTAATAGCGTAATTTACTGCTATGTCGTTTGTTTGGGGCGGATCAAGGCATTGAAATGCGGTCTTGTCTTTGACAGAATTCTCACGGTCATATCTCATTGAAAATAGATGATCGTTTGTTTGTAGTCAATTTTTGCTTCACAGGATTCTAGATATTCTACCTACCTAGTAAGATATCGTAATTGTCAGAAAAGTTGTGTAAGTAAAATATTTCGATGGGTAGGGCAGAGCTTACTAGGGGCAAAAGATACACAATTCTTTAATTGAACAATACCATTTATTGTTTGTACGTTCAATTGGCAAGGTTTTATAGGAAATTTTAAAAAGTTTTGTTTCATTAGATTTATGGATGAACCTGTGTCAATTACACAGTTAAAATTTTGTTCATTCATAACTAATCTGATGAAGGGATTGGTTCTTCGTTGTCCGAGTCTCCTTGATGAAAATTTTCTGATGTTTCCATCTTAGAGTGGCCACTAGTTTCTCTCTGTCTTTTATGAGGGGGATTAGGAGGTCTTTGACTCTGAGTTTGGTAATTCATTGGGTTTTGTGATTTAGCTTGATCAAGATTTTGTTTGAATTCCTTTTGTAATGCTTCAGCATATTCTTTTGGTTTATGATTTGGGTTAGCGTTATTTGAGTAATTTGGAGTAGGGTAATAATCCTGGTTATTTCCCTTTCCGCGGTTTTCATTGCTTGAATTGCTTTGTGTTTTGTTCGTTATGGAATTGTCATTGTTTTGGTTATTACGTTCGTTATAACCATTTTCGTACAATCCTTCGCGTTGAGCTACTTGTTGCAGTTTTGAAACTGTTGTAATGTCATATCGTGCCAATGTCATAAAAATTCTGTCCGGTAATTTTTTTGTAATAACGTCTTTAATAGTATTATTCATTGCATTAGTATACAATATAGTGTTCTGCGCCTGATTTTCTAACATTAATTTATTGGATATTACAAAAGATTTATACTATAGGTCTTCAACAAACTTACGGATACTATTATTAAAGTTGGTATTATAGAGACGTCGTAGAAGTTCTTCATACGGAGTTT
Organism: Drosophila dunni; assembly: GCA_018152125.1. Classification (NCBI taxonomy): domain Eukaryota; kingdom Metazoa; phylum Arthropoda; class Insecta; order Diptera; family Drosophilidae; genus Drosophila; species Drosophila dunni. The sequence goes on from JAECXC010002884.1 coordinate 179,888, forward strand.
GGGTTTTAAATTTGTCGATGGGGGCGCTCCTTAACTCTCCCCAGGTTGTGGCTGCTGTCAGCTGCGACACTCGTTGTGCGGATACGGAGGTCTGCATCTCGATTGCTCCAAATAGGACACTATGTTGTCTCACATCCTGTGTTGGGTATAACTGCATTATAAAATCGATCCTCCTTATGAATGCAGTTAGTTCCACGGTTTTTCCGTCGAATACTGGCACTTGTCGAATTTGTCCAAGCGCTTGCTTTAGATGCATTTCGGATAGTTCCATTGGTGAGTTGGTTGCCATGGTGTTGTTGTAGATTTTATTTTTTATTTTGTTGGCAGTTGTCACTTCAGGTTTTTGTTTTAATTGTCACTTTTGTTGAATTGTAAGAGACTTACGTTTACAGGGATCAATTAAATGATTTGTAAAGCCCAGAAATAAGCTCTTTATTTACAGGTGTTCAAATAGTCCAGAGGATCTATTTTTTGGTTGAACACTGTTTGGTGTTTTGCGCGGTTTTCTTTGTAATAGCAATTATCTTTGGTGGCGGTCGCACATTTAAATATGGGCCACGACTGATAATTGGGTTAAGTATCACACACGCTTAGGTTCTTTGGCGGATATCAAGATAATATTTTTTTCCAAAATTGTAATGTTTTAACCGTTTCTTGCCGCGGCAAATTCGCGTGCTCAAATCCTAGAAATTCCTTGGTCACACAAGGATTTCTTTACAATGGATTAAAAAAAAGGACGATTTCGATTACGAGGATATTTATTACTGATATCCTACCGGCTGCGCCAATAACATACTTCTGTAGTTAGTTTATCAAAAAAATATAAAACTTTATTTAATAAACACGAAGCTACGGAGTACAAATCTAGACTACTTATCCTATGTTCTGATGACGTTAAGCAAACCTCGGTTTTGAGCTTTTATTAATTGGACTTTGGACTCATTGAGCTTTTGGCTCTTATGTAAATAGAGAGAGATCTCGATCTTGAAGAGATTGAGAGAGTTCGGCCAGGATTTGTGTAACGTCAGCAGTTTTAACCCCAATGATGGGAATAACGATTCTGGCGAATTGTTTATGATATTTAATACATTCGTGGGAAGCCAGAATTGTTATTGTCACCATTTGATTTTTCGATAGTGTTTACATTAGTTTTTTGTGGGAAAGAAATCTTTAACATAAATAATAAGTGTGGTGTATGGTGTATGTGGTGTATGGGTATGGGTACGTATGTATCTACATATGTCACTATATGCACAAAATTCAGATTATCCAGATTCCCAAATATCAGCAGCCGAACCCGAAACTGAGCAGTGTAACGATGGTTGTCATATATTTTCAATCTACAAGTTATAGATTCAAACAAGTAACAGGCCATTAACAATTACAAAAAAATCTATGTTCCTTCTAATAACATATTCATGAGTAATAGTGAATTCCTTTTAACATTATTTTATAAAAAACACAAATTTATAAATGATTCGCCAATAATTAATAATAATCATTTTTTAACTTATTCAAATTCTGTATCTAAAGAATATTGCAATAGTCCTGAGTCCCCACACAATTTGAGTACACAATTACCAGAAAAACCAAATATTTATCGTATAGATCATTTAAATAAGGAAGAAAAATCAGAATATGACTTTTACATTAAAAACATAAAAGGAAAGAAAAATCATATAGCCGATGCTTTATCACGCATAGAGCAAACCTGTTTTGAAGAAGAGGCACAGCATAGTTCTGATGAAGACAATAGCAACTTAATATTTACTACCGAGAAATTGAATTGATAATTAAAAAAAAATTAAATTAGCAATTCTCATTGCCAGCATTCGAATCTACGACCCCCAGGCAACGATTTCACATCGCCCCGCAACTCTACCATTCGCACCACGCGCCACTTTCAAGCATTTACATGTTATACATACAAGTACACACTCGTTTGAAATTATGTGTATGCACATATGTATGTATGCGTGCCTAGCACTAGTCGGCACGGCAGCGTCGCAGCTTCTGCGAGCAGTGCTTACGTCACACAGGCATCGAAATTTCAGCTAAATTACATAATTTTTCTAACCTTCTAACTTTGTTGTTAATGGACGGATTTTAACGCCGCTTGGAGAATAGTTTAATATGATATTCCTATACACAAATAATTAATTATAAACACTGTACTATTTGACTAAATGCCTTAAATCCTGAAGTTTGAAGTTTAAGCTTTAAGTTTAGCTCATATGAGAAAAGGGGGCGTGGCAGCTAAAAATTTTGAATGGCATTGCATTAAGGCTGTCTCTAGCAACCTGCTTACCAGAAATGGTGTTCCTAAGTGCCATAGTTACTGAGTTATTGGCCTAAAACTACATTTTTTTTTTCGAGGTGTGACTGGTTTTTTGCTCATTGCGGGGGCGGTAAGGGGCGTGGCAAAAATTTGAAATAAACTTAACCTGCCTTACTTAACAACGGAATTTCATTATAAATTTGGTGGCTCTAGCTTTTGTAGTTTAAAAGATCCAGGTGTTCATACGGACGGCCGGACTGATGGACGGACAGACAGACGGACATTGCTATATCGACTCGGCTGTTGATGCTGATCAAGACTATATATACTTTATGGGGTCGGCCACGTCTCCTTCTGCCTGTTACGCACATTTCTCTTCTGACAAACCTAACATGACAATAGAAAAAGCTAAAAAATATTTGATTGATCATTTTTGCACCAAGTCTAGAGAGTTGTTTATAGATAGTGATGGCGATTTTTTAAATTATTCATTTTTATTATTATGCACACAAGTGCATTATCAATCTAAGCCATACTAAAATTCTCAGAAGCCTTATTCTTCTGATAATATAAATTCATTCGCAGAGTTCAAAAAACTCATTCTCAAGACGCATGAAAAACTACTACGTCCAGGCATTCAAAAAACAAACAAACTTTTCGGTAAAACTTATTATTTTCCCAATAGTCAATTATTAACCCAAAACATTATTAACGAATGTCACTTCTGCAATTTAGCAAAAACCGAACACAGAATTACTGGCATGCCAACGAAAACTACTCCCAAACCAGAACATTGTTGCAATAAATTTAGTAATAGACATTTATTCTTCAGAAGGAAAACATTATCTAAGTTGTATTGATATTTATTCAAAATTTGCTGCTCTCGAACAAATCAAAACAAAAGATTGGATTGAATGCAAAAACGCATTAATGCGCTTATTTAATCAGTTAGGTGAACTAATACTATTAAAAGCAGACCGAGACGACGCGTTCACCAGCTTAGCACTCAAAAGATGGCTTGACAGTGAAAGAGTAGAAATTCAGTTAAATACTTCAAAAACAGGTATAGCGGACATGGAAAGATTACACAAAACTATTAATGAAACATTAGGATACCCGTTACTCGCCGAAGATTAAATACCCTTGCAGTCATTAATATTGCGTTAATTTGGTTTCAATCACCAACTATTTCTATGGTAGCAATATGATAAAGAATTTAGATGAAATTTGGTCTGTTGGAACGCGATTAGAAATTGATTCTCCGTGAATTTCATTGAAATCGGTAAATAGACACCGAAAATTTTCATACTAAGCAATTAATTCGACAGACAGACGGACAGACAGACGGACAGACGGACATCGCTATATCGACTCGGCTGTTACTGCTGATCAAGAATATATATACTGCCAAGCCTCTCCCTGGCTGTTACGCTCACTTCGCTTCTGACAAACCTAATAGACCCCTCTACTCTTTTTTAGAGTAAGGGGATTAAAAAAATTAAATTTGCAATTCTCATTGTCAGCATTCGAACCTACGACCGTCGGACAAAGATTTCACATCGCGCCGCAATTCTACCAGTTTCACCACGCGCCACTTTCAATAACCTTCCGATTATCAGCATTTACATTAAACATCTGCATGAATACATTCATTTCTTACATCATAGTACTGTACAGTAGTATAGTGTTCTAAAAATACTGCACTCATTTTTTACTGTGCAGTATTTTCAAAAGAATCGATTACAACATTTCTACTGTTCTCACCTAGAATGACAACAGTAAAATGTAGTACACTTCGTGAGTGAGTACAATATTTGTCGCTTTCCACACATTGTACACCAAATACAAGTATGAGTGCAGTGTCTGACTACAAATATTAACGTTTTAAATATTGAGTCAATTTTAGAAATAAATGTATAAATATGTAATCTATATTGACTATATTTTTCTAGGATAACCCATTCTGATTTTTTACTATCATTAACGGTGCAAAATTGCAAACGCGGACGAACAAAAAAATAATATTTGCGCACTCGAATATAGAAATTGTTTATAAAGTGTTATTAATAACAAATCACTGTATAGTGAGTTTACTGTAAACCAAAACAGTGTGCAGTAAATAAAAAACAGAACACTAGTTTTAGTGTTTTCATGAACTACTCTACAGCGTTGTACATTTATTCAACATTCACTCACACTTGTTTAAACTGTGCACTAAAAAGGTGTTTAATAATGATTGATTCATTTGCCCATTTGGATGCATTCATGCAGATGTTTACTTTACATGTTATACATACAAATACACATTCGTTTGAAATTATGTGTATGCACATATATAATTAGATAATTATAAATAGAGAGGGAGAAAAAGTAGTTAGAATATAGGCAAGTTTAAATAAGTTTTGGTAAAGTTGATTGTGTCATCTCGATAACGGTTTCTTCTTGTTGTTCTTCACTTGGTTGAACTGATTGCGGTGTATCTTTCTTGTGTTCGTGAATTTGTTTCTTACATTTTTTATGTATTTATACATTATGGGATTAAATGATACATATTTTAAATATAACAATATGATTATGAATATAATAATAATGCTTATTAATATTGTATATGAAAAGACATTATTTTGGGATACACGTTGTACAATGTCGTTATGTTTGATAGGCTTAACTTTGATAATTTCTATTGGTGGATACAAAGGTGTTAGATCTACTTTGGGTTGTAAGTAATTGTCGCTTAAAATTATGTCATTTACTTGTAGTTTACATTGATTGACATTAATAATTTTATTACCATGTATATGAAGATCTGCATTACTTTTTTGACAGTTTTGTTTTACATTTGTGTTGGATATGTTCCATGTTAAAATTGTATTTGGCAATTGCATGCCCATTTCAATGTCTTCTACACATTCTATAAATTGTAGTAATTGGTAAGTAAATGTTTCTTGAAGTGTCCGTTTGTTTTGATGATCTTTAAATTGTTGCATTTCGGTATTAATTATGTTTATTATACCATTAATGTCTTGAGCTGGCACAATATTTAAAGACAGATTTTGAATATTGTTTTCAAATTCTCATCTATCATTATCGTCAAGTGTGCCAAAAAGGAATTTAAATAATGAATATTAAACAGTCCTCGTTTATTTCGATTCTCGTGATGAAAGATTATACCATTTAATTTTTGTTGCAATGAGAATTGCTAATTTAATTTTTTTAAATATCAAATCAAAATGTACATACAAACTTTAATTTTTAAATGTTGTTATTAAATTTTTATTCATATTAAATACAAATGCGCTTTACTTTTGGAGTACGAGGTCTTTTACTGTCGGCTAGATCGACTGTAGCCTTTCTAACTTTTTATCTCCCGTACTAGAGTACGGAGTAGAGGGGTCTATTAAGTTTTCAGAAGCGAAATGTGCGTAACAGGCAGAAGGAGGCGTGGCATACCCCATAAAGTATATATATTCTTGATCAGCATCGAAAGACGAATCTATATAGCCATGTCCGTCTGTCCCTCTGTCCGTATGAACACCTGGATCTTTTAAACTACAAAAGCTTGAGCTACCAAATTTGGAATGAAAGTCCGTTACTATGTCAGGCAGTTCAAGTTTATTTTAAATTGTTGCCACGCCCCTTACCGCCCCCACGAGTAACAATGCCATTCAAACTTTTGAGCTGCCACGCCTCCTTTTCTTATATGAGCTAAAAACAACTTTTAAACTTCAAACCAGGATTTAAGGCATATAGTAAAATAGCACAGTGTTTGTAATTAATTATTCGTGTAGAGAAATATCATATCAAACTATCCTCTAAGCGGCGTTAAAATCCATTAACAAAAGTTACAACGTTAGAAAAATTATTTAATTTAGCTGAAATTTCGCTGCCTGTGTGACGTCAGCGCTGCTCGCAGACGCTGCTGTCTGTCTGTCTGTCCGTCTGTCCGTATGAACAAACAGATTTCAGAGATGGTAAGAGCTACAAGGTCGAGCTTGGTGACAATCGATCACATATTTAGTCAGTCAATACAAAAATCCTTTTTTTTTCGATGCCACGCCCCATTCGCCCACAATGAGTAAAAAACTAGACACACCTCGAAAAAAAAACGGTGTTTTCGGCGAATATCTCAGTACTTATGACACCTAGGATCACCAATTATGAAACGGAGGTTTCTAGTGACTGCACAAATGCATTACCATTTAAAATTTTGGACGGCTACGCTTCCATTTCCCACAATTAATAAACTAATTTTCTAACTTCAATGCCATTTTAAAAGTATTTCTTCTTATTGTAATTAATACTTCAAGTGGTGGCTAACTATATCAAACTATTCCTGAAAGGTGCATTAAAAATCGGACTATAAACAAGAAAACTGGAAGCGTTACAATATTGATAATTGAACGCAATATCACTACTGAGTGCAAGCGAGACAGAAACATATAAGTGTCAAACGTTTTTTCTGCTTGTGTGGCGGCAGCGGAGTCGGCAGTCGCTGGCCGCGCCGAATACACACATACATACATATAATATCAAACGTATGCGTATTCGCATACAAACAGCTGTTTGATTTTGCTTAGATTGTTTTTGTTTCACGGTGTTTTAATGCAAGTACTAGATATTGTAATATCTCGATACCGATTTTAATAATAGTATCGGGATTAAAATGCAGAGAGTATTATACGGTCGGGCGTGCTCGACTGTACTTTTCTTTCTTGTTTAGAGTAAGGGGATAAAAAAATTTAATTAGCAATTCTCATTGTCAGCATTCGAACCTACGACCCTCAGGCAAATATTTCATCACAAATCACTTATTTGTATTCACAATTACAACGCAAATTAAATGGTATAATCTTTCATCACGAGAATCGAAATAAACGAGGACTGTTTAATATTTTATTTAAAGATGACTTTAACAAGTTAAATGTACTGCTATCCCAGACTGAGTGGTCCCGACTGTTCATGTGTAGAGATATGGATAGTGTAATAACAACCTTTTATGATACTTTGAATTCCTTTATTGATGTCTGTGTTCCGCTCTGTGCTCCAACCAGGTCTAACAAGCCTATTTGATTTACCCGTAAGTTAACATTGCTCAAAAATTGAAAGTCGAAATTCTATAAGAGATTCAGGGAAACTGGCTCTTCCTTGTATCTCTCGCGATATCTGATTGCTCGATCTGATTTCTATTTCTATATCCTTACTGACTGTGGGCAACAATTCAGAAGGAATCCGCGACGGTTTTATAACTTCGTTAATTCGAAGCGCAAACCATCAACGCTTCCATATAGTGTGTTCTTTGAAAGAGAATCTGCTAATTCGGATAAGGCTATCGCCGACTTATTTGTCGATTTTTCAAACAACTTATAGTAAGCACGAGTACAACTGTGACTTACACTATCCTTATCATATAAATTCCTTCAATTGAAATTTTACACCAGTCATCACCGAAAGCTCTCTCTTATGTAATTTAAAGGCTACTAAATCTATTTTTCACCTGGTCCAGACGGAGTCCCTGGCTGTGTGCCTAAAAACTGTGCAGACGGCCTTTTAAAGCACTTGTATTTAAATTGACCGTTAAAACATACTGTTTCCTTGATGTTTGGAAATAATTTTACATAATTCCTCTTCACAAAAAGGAAACAAATCCGATGTTTGCAACTATAGGGGTATTTCCAAGTTGTCTGCTATTCCCAAGGCTTTTGAGAAATTAATAACTTCTCAACTGCAACATTTCTGTAGATCCATGACTTCACACTGCCAGCATGGACTTGTGAAATATAGATCCACTACCACTAATCTGATAGAATTTACATCATTCGCACTGAAGAGCTTTGAGAGACAATTGCAAACTATCGTCATTTACACAGATTTCAGTAAGGCTTTCGACTCCGTTAATCACAGCCTATTAATATATAACCTCAATCTTTATAACTATTTTCTTTGGATTTCAAATTACTTAAGTTCTAGAACACAACATGTTTATTTTAAAGACACTTTGTCGAAACCTGTTCAAGTAACTTCGGGTATTCCACAAGGAAGTCATCTCAGTCCCTTGTTATTTATATTGCTCATAAATGATCTGCCATCTGCGATCAGTTACTCTCGTGTGCTCATTTTTGCCGACGATGTTAAACTCTGTTTTCGGCTGCTGAGTCTGTTCTTGGGACCAGGTTACAATCTGACCTTTGTAGTTTTCAAATCTGGTGTCAAGCTAATTTATTAACGTAATGTCCTTCAGTAAACGCCTCCCACTTGAAAACATTTACATTCTGAATGGCAACTCTCTTAAAAGAATTGAGTCGGTCACCGATTTGGGTATCCTTATGGATCCTAAGCTTCATAAAGCGCTGGTCGAAAGAATTTAACAATATCTATTTTACATAAACACTTTTTAGTGCCTTTGTACGGCCTGTTCTTGAATATGTATCATGTATTTGGTCACCCCAATACAGGATTCATCAGGATAGAATAGAATCTGTACAAAACAATTTCTTCTTTTTACACTAAGGGCTCTCAACTGGAATACTAACATACGCTTACCATCCTATAGTAGTAGACTTTTTACTAATTAATCTTCCTTCTTTGTCTGATCGTAGAACAGTGCTCGATGTAATTTTCTCACACAAAGTAATCAATGGTGAAATTGATTCTTCAGAAATACTCAGCCAGATTAGTTTTGCTATTCCGATTAGACCAACTAGAAACTTTCTTCCTATCTCTCTTCAACCTTGTTCTACCAACTTTGCTATCCATAATCCTTTCCGAGTCCTATGCAGTAACTACAAAAAACTCTCGAGTTGTAGGTAGTTCTACTTCGACCCCCTTAATAAGAACTTCTCTTCTCTGTCACCTGTCTAGATCTTACTTATCTTAGCTTAATAATTTAAGATGTATTGAATTTCGGTTTTAGTTATTTTATATTTTGTTCTAACAGATAAATTCGATTCGCCTTTATCGCTACCCGTACGTTATGCGGGGTGTGCCCCTCGGTCGGTTGGGCGGGAAGTGGCTGCCTGGTTTTGCTGGGATACTTGAATGTACTGTCTTGTTAGTACATCAACGTACATATATATAAAAGACAAAGAGAAAGTTACAGTGGTCACTATAAGATGAAAACTTCCGAAAATGTTCATCAAGGAGTCTCGGACCAAGAAGAACCAATCCCTTTATCAGATTAGTTATGAATTGACAAAATTTTAACTGTGTAATTAACACAGGTTCATCAATCAATCTGATGAAACAGAATTTTTAAACTTTCCTATAAATCCTTGCCAACTGAACGTACAAACAATAAATGGTATTAGTCAACTAAAGAATTGCGTATCCTTAGCCCCCTAGTAAACTCTGCCCTCCTAATCAAACATTTTATTTACACAACTTTTCCGACAATTATGATATCTTACTGGGTAGAGAATATCTAGAGTCTTGCGAAGCAAAAATTGACTACATTTAAAAACAGAGAGTATAAAAATATTTATTCTAAACCATCATTAATTTTCAATGAGATATGATCGTAAGAATTCTATCAAGGACAAGACCTCATTACAATGCCTTGAACTACCCCGAACAATTGACATAGCAGTAAATTACGCTATTAACTATAAATAAAACGAAACAAATCAATTCCGATTAGAACATCTAAACGATAAAGAAAAATTCAAAATGACCAAAATTCTTTTCGAGATTAGTGACATTCAGTACAAAGAAAGTGAAAATTTGACTCTTACTAGTTCAATTAAGCATGTCATCCAAACTAAGCATGAAGACCCAATCCTAAAGCGTCCTTACAAGTATGCGCAAACATTCGACGAAGAAGTCGAAAAACAAATCAAAGAAATGATTAAACAAGGCATAATTCGTAAATCATCATCGCTTTATTGCTTACCAATTTGGATTGTGCCAAAGAAACGTGATGCATCGGGTAAAAAAAATTCCGTGTAGTTATTGACTATCGAAACCTAAACCAAATAGCAAACGATGATAAATTTCCTATTCCAGTCATGGATGATATACTAGACAAACTTGGAAAATGTCAGTATTTTTCTACAATTGATTTAGCGGAAGGATTTCATCAGATACAATAGACCCACAAAGTATACCAAAAACAGCTTTTTCAACTAAAAATATAATTTTCCAATACCAAAAACACCTAAAGAAATAAAATCGTTTTTGGTCTTTGTGGTTATTACAGAAAATTCATTCCCAATTTTGCACACGTTGTAAAGCCAATGACTTTAAAATTAAAGAAAGGTGCAACTATAAATATAAAAGAACCAAATTACATTTCTACTTTTGAAAAATTAAAAGTACTTATAAAATCCGATCCAATATTATTTTATCCAAATTTCGAAAACCATTTTTTTAGACCCCGTACTCTAAAAAAAGAGTAGAGGGGTCTATTAGGTTTGTCAGAAGCGAAATGTGCGTAACAGGCAGAAGGAGGCGTGGCCGACCCCATAAAGTATATATATTCTTGATCAGCATCAACAGCCGAGTCGATATAGCCATGTCCGTCTGTCCGCCCGTCCGTCCGTCCGTCTCTCCGCGCCTGTATGAACAAAAGGATCTCCGAGACTGTAAAAGCTATAAAGATGAAAGGGGTCGCAAATGAAAGGTACAATACCCAAGCAGTACAAGTTTGTTTTTGTTTTTTTGACGCGCCCACTTTAGGGCGTTCTATCTTCATATAAGAGTAAATGTACAGGTAAAACTCGAATGTTTTAGTGTACAAAACTTTAACACGGTTTAGTACATGTCTAAAAAGTAGATGTACTGACAAAGTTTGATACAAATCGGACAACTATGTCGTATAGCTCCCATAGGTCCAATCGGTCAAAAACTACAAAAGCTAGAGCTACCAAATTTGGAATGAAAGTCCGTTATTATGTCAGGCAGTTCAAGTTTATTTTAAATTGTTGCCAGGCCCCTTACCGCCCCCGCAACGAGTAAAAACCCAGACACACCTCGAAAAAATTTATGTTTTAGGTTAAAATCTCAGTAACTATGGACCTTAGGAACAAAAATTCCGGTATGCAGGTTCCTACAGACAGCCTTAATGCAATGCCATTCAAACTTTTGAGCTGCCACGCCTCCTTTTCTCATATGAGCTAAAAACAACTTTTAAACTTCAAACCAGGATTTAAGGCATATAGTAAAATAGCAGTGTTTGTAATTAATTATTCGTGTAGAGGAATATCATATCAAACTATCCTCTAAGCGGCGTTAAAATCCATTAACAAAAGTTACAACGTTAGAAAAATTATGTAATTTAGCTGAAATTTCGCTGCCTGTGTGACGTCAGCGCTGCTCGCAGACGCTGCTGTCTGTCTGTCTGTCCGTCTGTCCGTATGAACAAACAGATTTCAGAGATGGTAAGAGCTACAAGGTCGAGCTTGGTGACAATCGATCACATATTTAGTCAGTCAATACAAAAATCCTTTTTTTTTTCGATGCCACGCCCCATTCGCCCACAATGAGTAAAAAACTAGACACACCTCGAAAAAAAAAACGGTGTTTTCGGCGAATATCTCAGTACTTATGACACCTAGGATCACCAATTTTGAAACGGAGGTTTCTAGTGACTGCACAAATGCATTACCATTTAAAATTTTGGACGGCCACGCTTCCATTTCCCACAATTAATAAACTAATTTTCTAACTTCAATGCCATTTTAAAAGTATTTCTTCTTATTGTAATTAATACTTCAAGTGGTGGCTAACTATATCAAACTATTCCTGAAAGGTGCATTAAAATCGGACTATAAACAAGAAAACTGGAAGCGTTACAATATTGATAATTGAACGCAATATCACTACTGAGTGCAAGCGAGACAGAAACATACAAGTGTCAAACGTTTTTTCTGCTTGTGTGGCGGCAGCGCAGTCGGCAGTCGCTGGCCGCGCTGAATACACACATACATACATATAATATCAAACGTATGTGTATTCGCATACAAACAGCTGTTTGATTTTGCTTAGATTGTTTTTGTTTCACGGTGTTTTAATGCAAGTACTAGATATTGTAATATCTCGATACCGATTTTAATAATAATATCGGGATTAAAATGCAGAGAGTATTATACGGTCGGGCGTGCTCGACTGTACTTTTCTTTCTTGTTTAGAGTAAGGGGATAAAAAAAATTTAATTAGCAATTCTCATTGTCAGCATTCGAACCTACGACCCTCAGGCAAATATTTCATCACAAATCACTTATTTGTATTCACAACTACAACGCAAATTAAATGGTATAATCTTTCATCACGAGAATCGAAATAAACGAGGACTGTTTAATATTTTATTTAAAGATGACTTTAACAAGTTAAATGTACTGCTATCCCAGACTGAGTGGTCCCGACTGTTCATGTGTAGAGATATGGATAGTGTAATAACAACCTTTTATGATACTTTGAATTCCTTTATTGATGTCTGTGTTCCGCTCTGTGTTCCAACCAGGTCTAACAAGCCTATTTGATTTACCCGTAAGTTAACATTGCTCAAAAATTGAAAGTCGAAATTCTATAAGAGATTCAGGGAAACTGGCTCTTCCTTGTATCTCTCGCGATATCTGATTGCTCGATCTGATTTCTATTTCTATATCCTTACTGACTGTGGGCAACAATTCAGAAGGAATCCGAGACGGTTTTATAACTTCGTTAATTCGAAACGCAAACCATCAACGCTTCCATCTAGTGTGTTCTTTGAAAGAGAATCTGCTAATTCGGATAAGGCTATCGCCGACTTATTTGTCGATTTTTTCAAACAACTTATAGTAAGCACGAGTACAACTGTGACTTACACTATCCTTATCATATAAATTCCTTCAATTGAAATTTTACACCAGTCATCACCGAAAGCTCTCTCTTATGTAATTTAAAGGCTACTAAATCTATTTTTTCACCTGGTCCAGACGGAGTCCCTGGCTGTGTGCTTAAAAACTGTGCAGACGGCCTTTTAAAGCACTTGTATAAACTATTTAAATTGTCCGTTAAAACATACTGTTTCCTTGATGTTTGGAAATAATTTTACATTATTCCTCTTCACAAAAAGGAAACAAATCCGATGTTTGCAACTATAGGGGTATTTCCAAGTTGTCTGCTATTCCCAAGGCTTTTGAGAAATTAATAACTTCTCAACTGCATCATTTCTGTAGATCCATGATTTCACACTGCCAGCATGGGCTTGTGAAATATAGACCCACTACCACTAATCTGATAGAATTTACATCATTCGCACTGAAGAGCTTTGAGAGACAATTGCAAACTATCGTCATTTACACAAATTTCAGTAAGGCTTTCGACTCCGTTAATCAGAGCCTATTAATATATAACCTCAATCTTTATAACTATTTTCTTTGGATTTCAAATTACTTAAGTTCTAGAACACAACATGTTTATTTTAAAGACACTGTCGAAATCTATTCAAGTAACTTTGGGTGTTCCACAAGGAAGTCATCTCAGTCCCTTGTTATTTATATTGCTAATAAATGATCTGCCATCTGCGATCAGTTACTCTCATGTGCTCATTTTTGCCGACGATGTTAAACTCTGTTTTCGGCTGCTGAGTCTGTTCTTGGGACCAGGTTACAATCTGACCTTTGTAGTTTTCAAATCTGGTGTCAAGCTAATTTATTAACGTAATGTCCTTCAGTAAACGCCTCCCACTTGAAACCATTTACATTCTGAATGGCAACTCTCTTAAAAGAATTGAGTCGGTCACCGATTTGGGTATCCTTATGGATCCTGGGCTTCATAAAGCGCTGGTCGAAAGAATTTAACAATATCTATTTAACATAAACACTTTTTAGTGCCTTTGTACGGCCTATTCTTGAATATGTATCATGTATTTGGTCACCCCAATACAGGATTCATCAGGATAGAATAGAATCTGTACAAAACAATTTCTTCTTTTTACACTAAGGGCTCTCAACTGGAATACTAACATACGCTTACCATCCTATAGTAGTAGACTTTTACTAATTAATCTTCCTTCTTTGTCTGATCATAGAAGAGTGCTCGATGTAATTTTCTCACACAAAGTAATCAATGGTGAAATTGATTCTTCAGAAATACTCAGCCAGATTAGTTTTGCTATTCCGATTAGACCAACTAGATACTTTCTTCCTATCTCTCTTCAACCTTGTTCTACCAACTTTGCTATCCATAATCCTTTCCGAGTCCTATGCAGTAACTACAAAAAACTCTCGAGTTGTAGGTAGTTCTACTTCGACCCCCTTAATAAGAACTTCTCTTCTCTGTCACCTGTCTAGATCTTACTTATCTTAGCTTAATAATTTAATATGTATTGTATTTCGGTTTTAGTTATTTTATATTTTGTTCAAACAGATAAATTCGATTCGCCTTTATCGCTACCCGTACGTTATGCGGGGTGTGCCCCTCGGTCGGTTGGGCGGGAAGTGGCTGCCTGGTTTTGCTGGGATACTTGAATGTACTGTCTTGTTAGTACATCAACGTACATATATATAAAAGACAAAGAGAAAGTACCAGTGGTCACTATAAGATGAAAACTTCCGAAAATGTTCATCAAGGAGTCTCGGACCAAGAAGAACCAATCCCTTTATCAGATTAGTTATGAATTGACAAAATTTTAACTGTGTAATTAACACAGGTTCATCAATCAATCTGATGAAACAGAATTTTTAAACTTTCCTATAAAACCTTGCCAACTGAACGTACAAACAATAAATGGTATTAGTCAACTAAAGAATTGCGTATCCTTAGCCCCTAGTAAACTCTGCCCTCCTAATCAAACATTTTATTTACACAACTTTCCGACAATTATGATATCTTACTGGGTAGAGAATATCTAGAGTCTTGCGAAGCAAAAATTGACTACATTTAAAAAAAATATTTATTCTAAACCATCATTAATTTTCAATGAGATATGATCGTAAGAATTCTATCAAGGACAAGACCTTGCCTTGAACCACCCCGAACAATTGACATAGCAGTAAATTACGGTATTAACTATAAATAAAACGAAACAAATCAATTCCTATTAGAACATCTAAACGATAAAGAAAAATTCAAAATGACCAAAATTCTTTTCGAGTTTAGTGACATTCAGTACAAAGAAAGTGAAAATTTGACTCTTACTAGTTCAATTAAGCATGTCATCCAAACTAAGCACGAAGGCCCAATCCTAAAGCGTCCTTACAAGTATGCGCAAACATTCGACGAAGAAGTCGAAAAACAAATCAAAAGAAATGATTAAACAAGGCATAATTCGTAAATCATCATCGCTTTATTGCTTACCAATTTGGATTGTGCCAAAGAAACGTGATGCATCGGGTAAAAAAAATTCCGTGTAGTTATTGACTATCGAAACCTAAACCAAATAGCAAACGATGATAAATTTCCTATTCCAGTCATGGATGATATACTAGACAAACTTGGAAAATGTCAGTATTTTTCTACAATTGAGTTAGCGGAAGGATTTCATCAGATACAATAGACCCACAAAGTATACCAAAAACAGCTTTTTCAACTAAAAATATAATTTTCCACTACCAAAAACACCTAAAGAAATAAAATCGTTTTTGGTCTTTGTGGTTATTACAGAAAATTCATTCCCAATTTTGCACACGTTGTAAAGCCAATGACTTTAAAATTAAAGAAAGGTGCAACTATAAATATAAAAGAACCAAATTACATTTCTACTTTTGAAAAATTAAAAGTACTTATAAAATCCGATCCAATATTATTTTATCCAAATTTCGAAAACCATTTTTTTAGACCCCGTACTCTAAAAAAGAGTAGAGGGGTCTATTAGGTTTGTCAGAAGCGAAATGTGCGTAACAGGCAGAAGGAGGCGTGGCCGACCCCATAAAGATATATATATTCTTGATCAGCATCAACAGCCGAGTCGATATAGCCATGTCCGTCTGTCCGCCCGTCCGTCCGTCCGTCTCTCCGCGCCTGTATGAACAAAAGGATCTCCGAGACTGTAAAAGCTATAAAGATGAAAGGGGTCGCAAATGAAAGGTACAATACCCAAGCAGTACAAGTTTGTTTTTTTTTTTTTTTGACGCGCCCACTTTAGGGCGTTCTATCTTCATATAAGAGTAAATGTACAGGTAAAACTCGAATGTTTTAGTATACAAAACTTTAACACGGTTTAGTACATGTCTTAAAAGTAGATGTACTGACAAAGTTTGATACAAATCGGACAACTATGTCGTATAGCTCCCATAGGGCCGATCGGTCAAAAACTACAAAAGCTAGAGCTACCAAATTTGGAATGAAAGTCCGTTATTATGTCAGGCAGTTCAAGTTTATTTTAAATTGTTGCCAGGCCACTTACCGCCCCCGCAACGAGTAAAAACCCAGACACACCTCGAAAAAATTTATGTTTTAGGTTAAAATCTCAGTAACTATGGACCTTAGGAACAAAAATTCCGGTATGCAGGTTCCTACAGACAGCCTTAATGCAATGCCATTCAAACTTTTGAGCTGCCACGCCTCCTTTTCTCATAGTCGCTAAAAACAACTATTAAACTTCAAACCAGGATTTAAGGCATATAGTAAAATAGCACAGTGTTTGTAATTAATTATTCGTGTAGAGGAATATCATATCAAACTATCCTCTAAGCGGCGTTAAAATCCATTAACAAAAGTTACAACGTTAGAAAAATTATGTAAATTAGCTGAAATTTCGCTGCCTGTGTGACGTCAGCGCTGCTCGCAGACGCTGCTGTCTGTCTGTCTGTCCGTCTGTCCGTATGAACAAACAGATTTCAGAGATGGTAAGAGCTACAAGGTCGAGCTTGGTGACAATCGATCACATATTTAGTCAGTCAATACAAAAATCCTTTTTTTTTTTCGATGCCACGCCCCATTCGCCCACAATGAGTAAAAAACTAGACACACCTCGAAAAAAAAACGGTGTTTTCGGCGAATATCTCAGTACTTATGACACCTAGGATCACCAATTTTGAAACGGAGGTTTCTAGTGACTGCACAAATGCATTACCATTTAAAATTTTGGACGGCCACGCTTCCATTTCCCACAATTAATAAACTAATTTTCTAACTTCAATGCCATTTTTAGAGTATTTCTTCTTATTGTAATTAATACTTCAAGTGGTGGCTAACTATATCAAACTATTCCTGAAAGGTGCATTAAAATCGGACTATAAACAAGAAAACTGGAAGCGTTACAATATTGATAATTGAACGCAATATCACTACTGAGTGCAAGCGAGACAGAAACATACAAGTGTCAAACGTTTTTCTGCTTGTGTGGCGGCAGCGCAGTCGGCAGTCGCTGGCCGCGCCGAATACACACATACATACATATAATGTCAAACGTATGTGTATTCGCATACAAACAGCTGTTTGATTTTGCTTAGATTGTTTTTGTTTCACGGTGTTTTAATGCAAGTACTAGATATTGTAATATCTCGATACCGATTTTAATAATAATATCGGGATTAAAATGCAGAGAGTATTATACGGTCGGGCGTGCTCGACTGTACTTTTCATTCTTGTTTAGAGTAAGGGGATAAAAAAAATTTAATTAGCAATTCTCATTGTCAGCATTCGAACCTACGACCCTCAGGCAAATATTTCATCACAAATCACTTATTTGTATTCACAATTACAACGCAAATTAAATGGTATAATCTTTCATCACGAGAATCGAAATAAACGAGGACTGTTTAATATTTTATTTAAAGATGACTTTAACAAGTTAAATGTACTGCTATCCCAGACTGAGTGGTCCCGACTGTTCATGTGTAGAGATATGGATAGTGCAATAACAGCCTTTTATGATACTTTGAATTCCTTTATTGATGTCTGTGTTCCGCTCTGTGTTCCAACCAGGTCTAACAAGCCTATTTGATTTACCCGTAAGTTAACATTGCTCAAAAATTGAAAGTCGAAATTCTATAAGAGATTCAGGGAAACTGGCTCTTCCTTGTATCTCTCGCGATATCTGATTGCTCGATCTGATTTCTATTTCTATATCCTTACTGACTGTGGGCAACAATTCAGAAGGAATCCGAGACGGTTTTATAACTTCGTTAATTCGAAGCGCAAACCATCAACGCTTCCATCTAGTGTGTTCTTTGAAAGAGAATCTGCTAATTCGGATAAGGCTATCGCCGACTTATTTGTCGATTTTTTCAAACAACTTATAGTAAGCACGAGTACAACTGTGACTTACCCTATCCTTATCATATAAATTCCTTCAATTGAAATTTTACACCAGTCATCACCGAAAGCTCTCTCTTATGTAATTTAAAGGCTACTAAATCTATTTTTTCACCTGGTCCAGACGGAGTCCCTGGCTGTGTGCTTAAAAACTGTGCAGCCGACCTTTTAAAGCACATGTATAAACTATTTAAATTGTCCGTTAAAACATACTGTTTCCTTGATGTTTGGAAATAATTTTACATTATTCCTCTTCACAAAAAGGAAACAAATCCGATGTTTGCAACTATAGGGGTATTTCCAAGTTGTCTGCTATTCCCAAGGCTTTTGAGAAATTAATAACTTCTCAACTGCAACATTTCTGTAGATCCATGATTTCACACTGCCAGCATGGACTTGTGAAATATAGATCCACTACCACTAATCTGATAGAATTTACATCATTCGCACTGAAGAGCTTTGAGAGACAATTGCAAACTATCGTCATTTACACAGATTTCAGTAAGACTTTCGACAACGTTAATCACAGCCTATTAATATATAACCTCAATCTTTATAACTATTTTCTTTGGATTTCAAATTACTTAAGTTCTAGAACACAACATGTTTATTTTAAAGACACTTTGTCGAAATCTATTGAAGTAACTTTGGGTGTTCCACAAGGAATTCATCTCAGTCCCTTGTTATTTATATTGCTAATAAATGATCTGCCATCTGCGATCAGTTACTCTCGTGTGCTCATTTTTGCCGACGATGTTAAACTCTGTTTTCGGCTGCTGAGTCTGTTCTTGGGACCAGGTTACAATCTGACCTTTGTAGTTTTCAAATCTGGTGTCAAGCTAATTTATTAACGTAACGTCCTTCAGTAAACGCCTCCCACTTGAAACCATTTACATTCTGAATGGCAACTCTCTTAAAAGAATTGAGTCGGTCACCGATTTGGGTATCCTTAAGGATCCTGGGCTTCATAAAGCGCTGGTCGAAAGAATTTAACAATATCTATTTAACATAAACACTTTTTAGTGCCTTTGTACGGCCTATTCTTGAATATGTATCATGTATTTGGTCACCCCAATACAGGATTCATCAGGATAGAATAGAATCTGTACAAAACAATTTCTTCTTTTTACACTAAGGGCTCTCAACTGGAATACTAACATACGCTTACCATCCTATAGTAGTAGACTTTTACTAATTAATCTTCCTTCTTTGTCTGATCGTAGAACAGTGCTCGATGTAATTTTCTCACACAAAGTAATCAATGGTGAAATTGATTCTTCAGAAATACTCAGCCAGATTAGTTTTGCTATTCCGATTAGACCAACTAGATACTTTCTTCCTATCTCTCTTCAACCTTGTTCTACCAACTTTGCTATCCATCTAGATCTTACTTATCTTAGCTTAATAATTTAATATGTATTGTATTTCGGTTTTAGTTATTTTATATTTTGTTCTAACAGATAAATTCGATTCGCCTTTATCGCTACCCGTACGTTATGCGGGGTGTGCCCCTCGGTCGGTTGGGCGGGAAGTGGCTGCCTGGTTTTGCTGGGATACTTGAATGTACTGTCTTGTTAGTACATCAACGTACATATATATAAAAGACAAAGAGAAAGTACCAGTGGTCACTATAAGATGAAAACTTCCGAAAATGTTCATCAAGGAGTCTCGGACCAAGAAGAACCAATCCCTTTATCAGATTAGTTATGAATTGACAAAATTTTAACTGTGTAATTAACACAGGTTCATCAATCAATCTGATGAAACAGAATTTTTAAACTTTCCTATAAAACCTTGCCAACTGAACGTACAAACAATAAATGGTATTAGTCAACTAAAGAATTGCGTATCCTTAGCCCCTAGTAAACTCTGCCCTCCTAATCAAACATTTTATTTACACAACTTTTCCGACAATTATGATATCTTACTGGCTAGAGAATATCTAGAGTCTTGCGAAGCAAAAATTGACTACATTTAAAAAAAATATTTATTCTAAACCATCATTAATTTTCAATGAGATATGATCGTAAGAATTCTATCAAGGACAAGACCTTGTCTTGAACCACCCCCGAACAATTGACATAGCAGTAAATTACGGTATTAACTATAAATAAAACGAAACAAATCAATTCCTATTAGAACATCTAAACGATAAAGAAAAATTCAAAATGACCAAAATTCTTTTCGAGTTTAGTGACATTCAGTACAAAGAAAGTGAAAATTTGACTCTTACTAGTTCAATTAAGCATGTCATCCAAACTAAGCACGAAGACCCAATCCTAAAGCGTCCTTACAAGTATGCGCAAACATTCGACGAAGAAGTCGAAAAACAAATCAAAAAAATGATTAAACAAGGCATAATTCGTAAATCATCATCACGTGATGCATCGGGTAAAAAAAATTCCGTGTAGTTATTGACTATCGAAACCTAAACCAAATAGCAAACGATGATAAATTTCCTATTCCAGTCAAGGATGATATACTAGACAAACTGGGAAAATGTCAGTATTTTTCTACAATTGATTTAGCGAAAGGATTTCATCAGATACAATAGACCCACAAAGTATACCAAAAACAGCTTTTTCAACTAAAAATATAATTTTCCAATACCAAAAACACCTAAAGAAATAAAATCGTTTTTGGTCTTTGTGGTTATTACAGAAAATTCATTCCCAATTTTGCACACGTTGTAAAGCTACTGACTTTAAAATTAAAGAAAGGTGCAACTATAAATATAAAAGAACCAAATTACATTTCTGCTTTTGAAAAATTAAAAGTACTTATAAAATCCGATCCAATATTATTTTATCCAAATTTCGAAAACCATTTTTTTAGACCCCGTACTCTAAAAAAGAGTAGAGGGGTCTATTAGGTTTGTCAGAAGCGAAATGTGCGTAACAGGCAGAAGGAGGCGTGGCCGACCCCATAAAGTATATATATTCTTGATCAGCATCAACAGCCGAGTCGATATAGCCATGTCCGTCTGTCCGCCCGTCCGTCCGTCCGTCTCTCCGCCTGTATGAACAAAAGGATCTCTGAGACTGTAAAAGCTATAAAGATGAAAGGGGTCGCAAATGAAAGGTACAATACCCAAGCAGTACAAGTTTGTTTTTTTTTTTTTTGACGCGCCCACTTTAGGGCGTTCTATCTTCATATAAGAGTAAATGTACAGGTAAAACTCGAATGTTTTAGTATACAAAAACTTTAACACGGTTTAGTACATGTCTAAAAAGTAGATGTACTGACAAAGTTTGATACAAATCGGACAACTATGTCGTATAGCTCCCATAGGTCCATTCGGTCAAAAACTACAAAAGCTAGAGCTACCAAATTTGGAATGAAAGTCCGTTATTATGTCCTTGCTGGGGAGGTAGAGAAGGACCTTGGCCTTGAATCGGGCCTCGAAGCTGCCCAGAGCATGGCTATAGCCTCAGACGACGACGACGAAGAGGACAGAGACCTGACCATGGTAGTCAACCCGTCCGATTTAGGTGTGGATGCTACCCCGGATGAGGGTACTGCAACTCAACCTACATAAGAGTAAGTTGGCGTCGACGGAGCTCCTGTTAGCCTTAGAGCGAGGGCCCGTCGACGTGGCCTTAGTCCAGGAGCCATAAATTGCGTCAAGCAATGTCGTGTCGGGGCTAAGGTCAACCAACTACAACACATATTATTCAGCAACGGTAACGACAACAAGATCCGCTGCACCCATACCGAAAGGCATTCACGCTTATCTAATGTCCAATTACAGTACTGATGACCTAGCAGCGGTCCTCATTGAATGCACGACAGGCCCGCACCTCCAGACGAACTAGAGAGACTATCCAGGGAGACAGCCTCCGGTACAGCCCAACTGATAGTCGGAACAGATGCCAACGCCCACCACAGCGTATGGTGGTCACACGACACAAACATCAGAGGTGAGTCTCTTTTTGAATTCATACTTATTCATTGCAAACATTGGGGAGGTGCATACATATGTAGGCCCCACCTCCTCTAATGTTCTCGACCTCACGCTCGCGTCAGACGCGATCATAACAAACTGGAGGGTCCTTGAATCACCCTCCTTCTCAGACCACAAAACTATACAGTTAGATTGTGACTTTAATAGCACTCCCAAACTCAACTCATACAGGAACCCCCGGAACACAAACTGGGTGGAGTTCTATAGCCAGGTTAACAATAGACTAGGAGCACCGGGTGAAATTGTGTCAGCATTCGGCATAGAGTCATCTTTATCGTTTGTATGCAAGACCCTCCGGGACTCCTTTAAAAAGTCATGTACACCATCCAAGCAAAAAAGGAAGTCGAGACCACACTGGTGGAACTCCGAACTCTCTACGCAAAGGAAAAATCTCATGGAAAGGTTTAGACTAGCTAAGGACTCTGTGGAGGCTATTAGATCTCCACATTGAAAGTAGTGTAGAAGGGACGCTGTCCACCAAACAGCACGCCTACACAAAAGGGAAATCGGTCGAGCTTCGATCGAAAGAGCCTTCTACCAGGAATATGCACTAGGAGTCTTCGTAGACATTTCAGGTGCATTTAACAACGTTAGGACGGTAGCCATTATTGAGCGGCTAGTGACGATAAATTCACACCCAACTATCACCCACTGGATACACAATCTACTGAGTTGCAGGAGAGGCCAGTCGGAGTGGGGAGCAGCCACAGTGGTTAGAGGCGTAAATAGGGGCACCCCGCAAGGTGGTGTCCTGTCTCCACTACTGTGGAACTAGGTGGTAGACGAACTGATTGAGAGTTTTGACAGGGGGCCACGAAAATAACTGCCTATGCGGATGACATAAGCATCATTATTACGGGTGTCTGTCCATCAACCGTCAGCTCAATTATGGGAAATACTCTCAGGGAGATATGTAGATGGGCTAGCAAAGCGGGTCTACATATAAATGCGGATAAGACGGACCTCATCACTAAGAAGTACAAGGTACCCCGACACAAAACGGATTCCAGCTAGAGCTAAGTTCCCAGGTAAGATACGTAGGGACGGTGTTGGGCAGCAAGCTCACGTAGAGGTGCAATGTCGAGGAAAGGGTGAAAAAGGCAACCGTAGCGCTGTACGCATCCAAGAAGATGCTCAGCTGCACATGGGGTCTCACCCCGTCTAATGCATTGGATCTAAATAGTGATTGTGCGTCCAACACTGCTCTACGGGGCTCTAGTCTTTTGCCAAGGTATCGCGTAAGTAACCTAACTAGCGCGCTTGGAAAAAGTCCAGAGACAATCGCTTCTCAGCATTACTGGAGCGCTCAGAAGCACCCCAACAAAAGCTCTGCAGATACTGCTAGGGAATGCCCCCCGAACCTGCAAGCCCGACTTGTGGCAGCGATGTCAGCCCAGCGCCTCGCAACACTTGGAAGCCTGACGCTGCAGGGTTATGGGCACAGTGAATTAGGGAGGTGCATGTCCAGGCGCACTGACTACATACTACCCAAAGACTGTCTAGATGTCAAAGTCGGGGTGCACTTGGGATCTAAAGACTGGATCATCTGCCAGCAACAGGGTATACGGATGGCTCTAAGATGGCAGCAGGAGTGGGAGCCGCTGTTTGTTGCGACAAACCAGTAATCAGACTATCCTACAACCGAATCACTGCAGCATCTTCCAAGTAGAAGTGTTTGCTATCGGTAAAGAGGCTGAACTGGCATTGCATATGGACACAAATGTACGCAATGTCAATATACTAGTAGATAGCCTAGCGGCAATAAAGTCTATGATGTCGTCAACTCTTAGTTCCAGAACTGTCAGGGTGAGCAGGGAAGCATTAGATGACTTATGCATGACCAAGTCAGTGCACATCTTCTGGGTTCCCGGCCAGCTGGCGTCAATCTCCCAGCGAGCATGGAAGAAGACGTCTCAATATCATTGAGATCACTGCGAAGTGATCTGGAGAAGAGCACCAAAGAGCGCACACATCGCACGTGGAGAAATACAACGTCCTGTAAAATCACGAAAATAATGTGTAATGGACAAAATGCCAACCTCAGTCGGTACATACTGCACCGTCCGCGTAAGGAGTTCAGACTGTTGGTGGGCATTATCACGGGTCACTGCCGGGCATCACCGACGAGGCGAACTGCAGGAAATGCAAAGTACCAAACACTGCTGAAACCCTTGAGCACCTCCTATGCCATTGCCCCGCCTTAGCCCGTACTAGGATGAAGTGTCTAGGAGCGCCACTACTACACTCACTCAAGGAAGCATCAAAAAGAGAGCCCGGAGAGCTGCTGGTCTTTGCCAAGCATTCTCGCATCCTGACAGACTACGAGTAACGGGATCCTCCACGCACGGACTACTAAGGGCCATCAAATGGCCTATGCACTGCCCTCTGAAAGGGCGTCCGGCTTAACCTAACCTAACCTTACTATGAGATTTGGTGACATAGAAACCGATTACGATATATGGGAAAATATAAGGAAACGTCGACAAGGTGAAAATTAACTCTTTGATGATTTTCAGTATGCCAAAGAAGTTCAGTGATAGGCTTCAAAATAGTATAACAGAAAATGAGACAGTCGATTAGTTTATTCGAAATGCCAAGCCAATGGTGCATCACGGACTACTCCATTTTAATTTAACAAATAGGTCACAGTTGAGAAGAGAAATTAGGAAGCATGAACAATTTTATAATGACATATAAGCCTTCAAGCCACGAGCTTTACGCTCTTATGTTACGGAACTATTGGTACCTGACGATACGGAACAATTACCTGAAGATACGGATGCGGCGAAAGACATTGCTGAAAAAAACAAAATTAGTCTGTTGGAATTGCGACCAGCCTGGACACCGATTTGATGATTGTATAGGCCCGCGTAAAATATTTTGCTTTGGCTGTGGAGCCAAAGAAATCTTCAAGTCCATGTGTCCTAAATGTAACCCTTCGGGTAACCGAAAAAGGGATGTGTCAACCAACACCAAATAGACACATTCTCACCGGACATAGTATATCAGGATTTTAGTACGCAGACCGAGGATCAAGATAGTTCTTCTAAAATCCACATTTTATTTGCTCCTTTTCGGAAAAGATTAGAAAACTATAATTCAATTCTTAAAAAGATTCTTGATAAATTAAACGAAGCAAATCATCAAGCCTAAACGTTCAACTAAACGTTTAAGAGAATATTGGTTTATATCCGCTATTTTTCTTAGTTCAGATAATAAAATTTTCACTAAAAAGCAGTTTTTATTCCGCTCATGCTAGTTTGGAGGAGCTGAATTTTGAAGCCATCTCCAGTGAACTACCTGGCAAGTTTGATTCACTGTTGCTTGACCTGAAAGAAACGCTTCAGCGCGAAATGCAGCACAGCATTGCTCTACGTTTCGGACAAACACAACAGAATCCCCATCAATTGTAGTTGTTTTTTAATCTTTCCCGGTGCCACAATTATCGTTGCCAAAATTCAGTGGTTCATACACAGAGTGGACAAACGCAGTAATAGAGAAGGATGTTGAGCTCACTCCCGTGGCTCACTTAGTGGCACTGCGCTGGATACCGTGAGAACTTTTGAAATAAACGAAACAAATTATAGCATCGCTATAGGAATCCTAAAAGGTCGATTCGATAACAAACGTCTTATTTTACAGGCACACGACAGAGAGATATTTGAGCTAGACAAGATCGACATCTCCGCAGCGAAGTTGCGTGAACTTACAGACAGGATCACACCCCATATAAGGGCTTTAGAATCGCTGGCAAAGAAAGAGGAGATTGCTGACTGTTTTGTTGTGCATGCGCTGCTCCAGAAGCTGGATAAACAGACCCAGGCAAAATGGGAGGAAGCGTCGACCAGCAATGATTTACCCTCGTGGGAGAAGCTAAGCGCATTTCTGGGGAAAAGAAGTCGGACGCTGGTGAACGTAGATTACGTCATGCACATCAATCATGCAGTAAGATCAACTAAGCCAGTTAGTGCGCAGTCTACGTCTGGTTGTAAAGCTAAGCATTACAGCTCCTTGCATTTCGTGCCATAACCTGCATCATTAGCGTGCATTACCGACCAGACGGTTGCAGCACCAACAGCTCGTCAAGCCCTCATATCTCACTCCAACTCTGACGCCGTGCTCCTCGCCACAGCAATTGTTTTCGTAAGAAAGAGCACAGGCCAATATGTGCCCTGTCGAAACTTACTGGATTCCGGATCACAGCTGCATTTCATCACTCGTCGTTTTTCTCAGCTTTTACACCTTCGAAAGGTCAAGTCATCTACAGCCGTATCCGGCATTGGAGATGCGAGTTTCCAAACCGAAGGCTACTCAATAGATCTTGTACTGAAGTCGTTGACTTCAGAATACACAACCTGCATTAATGCAGTCGTTGCACAGTCGATCACGGAAACCCAGCCAGGAGTTTCAGTACGAATTACGGGTTGGGACATTCCCTCCAACATTCAGCTAGCAGGCCCATCTTTTAACGTGCCGCAGCGGATTGATCTACTCATCGGAGCTGGCCTGTTTATCAGATTCAGCCGGCGCCCGGACTACCATTACTACAAGAAGGCACACTTAGGTTGGATTCTCTCTGGTGGTAGGCAGCGCACGCCAAAACTCTTGTCGTTCGTCGTAAGCAACAGATCTTCCGAAGCGGTTTTGGGAAGTTGAACATTAATTTGAGCCAGCGGCCAAGGCAACTAGAGAGGAGATCGGTTGCGAATTGCATTTCCAGAAGCATCAAACTCGGTTATCTTCTGGAGAATACATGGTTAGCTTACCTGCTACATCCACCTTGGACTCGCTAGACGATTCGTTTCAGCAGGCCAAGCACCGTCTCGAACATCTTGAGCGCAAGCTCGCTTGGAACCCATACCTTAGAAGTGTATACTCAAAGTTCATAGCGGAATACATCGAACTCAATCATATGTAGCTTGTTCCCCAATAGACATCGCAAATACTTTCTGCCTCACCTTTGTGTTATAAAGGATGATAGTACCACGACTAAGCTTAGGGTCGTGTTCGACGGCTTAGCCTCAACAATGTCGGGATTATCTCTGAATGATTTCCTCATGACAGGACCGATAATACAAGCTATTTAAAACGCTAATTCGCTTTCGGACAGTTCTTATTGCCTTAACTGCAGTTATATGCAAAATGTATCGCTGCGTTCGTCTTGCCAATGACAACAGTTTCTACCAATGCATATTATGGCGCAATTCTCCAAAGGAAGAGATTAAGGTATATAAGTTGGACACTGTAACGTATGGGACGAAGCCAGCGGCCTTTCTTGCCATTCGCGCCATGCACCAGCTTGCTAAAGATGAATGCTCGCTGCTCCCAGTAGGCTCCCAAGTTTTGTTGCATCACTTTTACGTGGATGATATGATATCCGGAGGTGCGTCCTTGGAAGATGTTCACGTAATCATGCAGCAGACATCAGATCTTCTTTCAAAAGGAAATTCTCAGTTGACGAAATGGTGTTCCAGTCATCAGAAAGCGCTTCACCTCGTACCCGAAACTGAAAGGCAAAGGGCCGCAAACCACACGAAGGGCAAACTGCACCGTTGCAGTTTTTACCGGGCGCAAGGACAGGATGGCCTCAGTCTCGCCTATCAGAGTCACAGCTGGCTGAGATGCGAAACAAATCATTTTATTCCACTACTGATCCGTTGGATATATCCCTATCGTTTTAATATATCAACTCATTCTCCACAATGCAGATAAGTTCGTAAATAAGTTCGTTTCTCTTAGCAAACCGTCCGGACCGGCAAATTCTTGACCCTCAATGTACGATCGAAACTTTTTAATGCCCTTTATGACGGCTAAGCATTCCAAAGCTGTAACGGAATAATTCCGTTGGGCTTTACATAGATTTTCCGACAGGCTATAGGCAACTCGGTGCCATCTCGTTCCTGAGCCAGAACGCAACCTGTTCCATATGTGCTAGCGTCGCACAGCAAAACAAACGGTTTCGCAAAATCTGGTGTTATCAGAATAGGTGGCAAGATTTTAGAGATTCGAATACTTTCTGGGCCTCTGGATTCCACTGAATACCCTTCTTTTGTTTTAACAAAATTTTTTGACGTAATTTTCTAAAAACCGTCTATACCAGCCTGATAAGCCTAAAAATCGACGTTGTTGTTTCACAGTTGTAGTTACGGGGAATTCGCTAATAGCTTTGATTTTATTGGGGCTTCTTCTTATTTGACCATCACCGATAATGAACCCATGGGAGCTGCTGAGCTTTTTCAGCAACTTTCTGCGCGCCGTATTCAATAATCCAGATCGGATAATATTGATCATTTCACGAAATTTCATTTCTTATGCCCGCTAAAGAAATACACTCCATCTAAAATTTGTGAATTTTTAGAAAGAGCATTATTTGACACTTTTGTTTGTACCAGAAACAATACTCACAGAGAAAGGGTTACAATTTATATCTAGCGAGCGACAAAACAGGTTCGTTTTAGCAGCAGTTAGAGCAATTGTGATGCTAATTTAAATGCTATAAGTGCTGCGTTAAGAGCTTCATTACACGGAAGTTCTGGATGTTGTCCTTACTTTATCGCTTTTGGCCAAATATGATTTTAAATGGGAAAGATTTTGCACTTTTGCGTAATTTAGAACTCTTAAATGACGACACCAAACTAAACAATCAGGATATGTTACAGTTAGTTAATTCGACAGGATGATAAGCAAAACGTTATCAAATCACACGAAGAAAACGCTAAACGATATAATACGTAGTCGTAACGTGCAACTAAACATAGGAGATTCAGTCCATGCTCGGAACGTTACGCAGAGTAATGCAATTGAGAGATTCAGCTCTTAATTGGCACCAGTGTATTTTCACGCCAAAGTTAACCAAAAACGGAGTCGAAATTACTATACCTTAAAGGCAGAATATGAAAAGAATCTAGGGGTATGTCACCTAAAAGATATACAGATTCGATTACAACACAATTTATCGTCTTCCGATAATGCTTCTTTGAAGAGGTGTAGCTGCATTATCTATGCTGTAGTGGCCGTAGGGCAACAAAAGAAATTATTTTCAAAACCACCTACACATAAACATCAATACACCCATGGCAAAGAAATATAAATAATAAATAATATTAATAATAGTTACATATGTAGATACATATGTACACATACATTACGCCTAACACCACACTTATCGTTTATGTTATACATTTCTTTTTTACAAAACTGAAGTAAACATTACAAAATAATCAAATGGTGATCATAACAATTCTGGCTTCCAACGAAATGATTAAATATCATAAACAATTCGCCAGAATCGTTATTCCTAACATTGGGTTTGAAACGCGAAAGATTCTAGTAATGGCCAAGCTACCAACCAAGTGATACCGAAAAGTATCCAAACTTGGTGTCCACCTTATGCCAAGCGTTTTAGTCGAATCGGCATCATTGGAAATCCGAAGTTTCTCATTTCCGCCTTCTTCTAATACGTTATAATGGTTCGACAACCATTTTGCCAATTGAACTTTGCCCGGTTTAATATCTGCCGTGAGGGCAGGTCGGTTCAGACGGAACCTACGAAATGAATCAAGTTGTCCTGGTCCTGGTGGAACTTCTGTATCTAAGAACATACGACCAAGGTCAAGACTTACGTTCATGAAGCTCACATATACCTCCTGGAGCTCCCAGATCATGGGAACTACATGCCTTTTGGGAATTAGGACCGACCCCAGCACTTTGGGATCAGTCATGACAGTCAAATTGACACCAAAGTGTCCAGTCGTCAATTTTTGAACGCTGTCCCGAGAGCTTTGATTGCAAACGATGTGCTCCGCAAAATAATTTGGCGAAACACTTTTCTCCGGGACAGCTTCAACCTCACAGTGTCGATCTACACTGTCTTCAAAACGAGCATCTTTTCTATGTTGCATCACTGAGCAACATATTGGGCTTTTGGTAAGCATTTTCTTGCACCGCCCTGATGCCACCCAACCAAACAACGTAATTTGTAGTAACGGACCACCCTTCGCCAATCGAATTTGTCCGATACAAAGCATTTTAAAAAAGGAGTCGGCTACCAGAAGTATATCTGTTTTCTGGCGTTTGTGGAACTCAGGGTCAGCCAGTTCGATATTTGCTGGAATCTTCCACCTATTGATGGGAAGATCACAATCTGGCTGCCTGCTACAAATCGATTTCAGCACCCAAAACTCGGCGCTGAACTGATGTCTCGATACACGAGACGAAACTATAGTCGATACTTCGCTTTTTGCACTTAAACTTGACTGTCCTACCGACTTGACGGTCAAGCACTTGTTTTTGCGTTGAAGGCGCAAGGCATGAGCGAGGTCTTCTGTCATGAAATTCACTTGAGACCCTGAATCTAACAAGGCTCTAGCGTTTCGTTCTTCACCGAATCTGTCTCGAACTGTAACGACAGAGGTCGCAAGGATTACTTGATTGATTTCGCCAGCAACATGATCTACATGGGCAGGCTGAGCAGAGGCTTGTGATTTTTCAACGAGTGCGTATTTGTGCAGGAGAGTATTGTGAGGACGAGAAAAACTCTACACTTCGACGCAGTACAGTTGGACACTCTGTGTCCCGAATGTAGACAATTTATACAAAGTTGACTGGATTTTACGAAATTGAATCTTTCGTCAACTGGCAAATCTGCGAACCCTTGGCAGTTTCCAATCGCATGGTTGGCACTGCAAAAGTTGCATTTGGGTTGCACTTCTTTCTCGACAGTCGTACATGCAAATGACGACTTTCTTGTATTTTCTTTGTCGGATTTCTGCTTCATCCGGAACTTTGAACTTTCTTCAGCAGATAGGTGCTGATATCGCCTGTTCAAAGCCACAACGCAATCGGCCCATTTCAGCAATGTATTACAGTCAAGTTGCTCCTCATACTTCGATTTCGTATCAGGATCCACCTTTGACATAACTAAATGGATTAAAATTGCGTTAGCGAAATCCTCCTCATTCCCAACTGACATTAGCGAATCAAAAATGGCCGATAACGAGTCAACCATTGTGCGAATTCCAACTGCTGATGGCTTGGACATCGGCTCAATGTCGAACAACTTAGCGAGAGTATCGAAGAAGATCAAGCACTTGTCGTATACTCGACTCAAACTCTCCAACGCCTTTGGGTAATTTGCATCAGACACCTGAAAGGCTCTGATGGTGCCTAACGCCTCATCTGATAAGCACGATATCAAATGGTTGAATTTTTCAATATTTGACAGCGAGCGATCCGAATCAACTAAACTACTAAACAGACCGATGAATTGTCTGTATTCGGAGTGCTTGCCACTGAATTTGGGCAGCTTTAGCTTGGGCAGGTGAGAGTGGTGAGAGAGTGAAGGCACAGTTTCAGATGCCTGGTACGCACTAAGGGCAGACATGTATGACGATCGAGCCAAAATACACGTTTCCTCAAGCATTGCGCGGCT
Source organism: Drosophila dunni (assembly GCA_018152125.1). NCBI lineage: Eukaryota > Metazoa > Arthropoda > Insecta > Diptera > Drosophilidae > Drosophila > Drosophila dunni. The sequence goes on from JAECXC010002884.1 coordinate 211,733, forward strand.
AGTATTGTCAGGATCTATCGAATCGATCTCTGACTGCAGATCCATAGCCTTTGAAATGTATGAATTAAGAATATCTAGCCGGCACTGAATCTCAAATTTATTTGGAGTCACCATTTTATTAATGAGTGAACTCCTCTGGCGCTCTATGTCGCTCTCTACTTTCTCCAATTTAACAAATAATTGACTTAAACGAGCACTAAGGCAAGCTTCGTCAACATCAATTACAGTCTCATTATAATCTACTTTGTGTGCCATATTGACTAATTAAAGTTGGCCCTATTCGAATGCACTTAAGTGTACTGTCACAAAGACAGTAGCTGTTCAATATAATTTAAGATGTAAAACGAATCGAAGAGTAATGACAATCAGCTGGCTAACTACACTTCTCGAATAGCAGAGCTAACAACAACTGATCAAACGCAAGCGTATGTAGATAAGCGCTGACAACAAAAACAAAGTAATAATCTACCCAAACGCACCAGCTGATTAGCGATATTCAAACTATTCGACTGCACACTGCGTAAAAACAACAACAGCGCATGCGCAGGTAGACAAACGATGCGATCTACCAACAACAACAGCGCATGCGTAGGCAATGATGCGATCTACCAACAACAACTAAAGGGCTTGCAGTTACTCAGCGTACGTTTGTATGTTTGCTAGCGCGACACAAACAAAGCAAAGCAGAGGCAAATAAGCAATAACAAAATACAAGCTAACTACCGCAAGCCAACTCAAACAGCTGTATGTATGTAAACGCGAACTGCGCTTTACTTATGTGCAAATTATGTGCAAAGAACAAAGGTCAGAAAACCCATCACCGAAATATGTATGTAGATTGGCGAATAGGGAAATCAAAGAGGAACGGCTAACGTTGATACGCGGAATAAATATAACAAATATATTTGCACTAGTTAAGTGTTTTGTTTTTGTTTATGTTTTTTTACATTTGTTTAATTCAATTTGTGTGTTTTGCTTCAAATTGCTTTTCATTAAATCACAAATATATCAGTGCCGAAACGCAGTATCTGTAATGTGCAACAAATGGAGCAGTACTTTTATGTACGTTCGAACGTGTAATGTGCAGCTTATATGCTTGCACTTTCTATATTCTCCTGCACTGACTCGTTTGGGCACTGTTACCTGATCAGAAGAGTCGCTCTTGGACTCAATTCTGGGATTATCTCCAAGATGGGCGTCTTCGACTCCTGGCTGTTCGAATCCAAAATTCCCCTAAAGCTAACAGCTCCAGGGCAATCCAGCAACAACAATCGAAACCCACACACACCGCCAACCAAGCCTAGAAATGTCTTATAGACCAACGAACGCGATTGAAAGTCCCTGCTCGGGCGCCATGAAAAATCGTAAACTACTTTAGAAAAAGAACAAATTGCAACTTCTTAAACGTTACAATTTATTGTTGGACAGGCAATCGCGGAAAGGCTTGGCAGCGTGTGTGTGGTTTAAGCGAGACGAAAATAACAACTGGCCTGCCGCTCGCGACAGCTGCATTGTCGAATACAAATCAAACTTACATGCTAGCTTAAGTATAAGAGTTTTTATGCGTATATTACTGGACAATTCAATAATCTCAGTAATTAAAGCTTATCCTAACAATTCATTTATTCTCCTTGTTCTAACTACTATCATGATCCATGTATTTAGCTACATACTATCATGATTAACATAGTAGGAAACTCAGCAAGATGGCTATTTGGCACAATGGACGAAGCAGATAGGAAAATAATTGAAAAACATATTTCAACTTATAAAGAAGGATTACAAGAATTAGAAAGTGAGAAAAACAAGCAGATCTTTATCAATATTTTGGAACTTCATTAATTTGGTCCATAGTCGAGTACTAAGCGAAGCGAGTTTCGGTGCTTATGCTTACACGTGTTTTTAAAAACTGCCTGACCACGCCAGTCTTACTCTTCAGCATAGCTCCGAACCACACACGACGACAGCATTGTAGCGCTGTCGTCTCGCTAAAACGGTACTTCTCAAAGCGAAAAAAATGCAAAGGACCAATCAGAGCTCAATTAGCGGCTGATGCAATATTACTAGTATGATGAAATTAGGAAATCTGGTGAAAACCAGATTTAGATACACAGCAACACACACAGCGCGTACTTCTTAAAGCGACAAAAATGCAAAGGACCAATCAGATCGCAATTGGCGGCTGATGCAATATTACTAGTATGATGAAAATAGGATATCTGGTGAAAACCATGTTTTAGACTTTAACGCAACACATAACGATCATTAACTTTCATGCATAGACATTTATACCAAATTTGCATCACTCATCAAAACAAACAGTTCGTATTGGCTTGAAGCCAAACGTTCCCTCACTAAAATATTCAATGACATGGGAAAACGGCAAAAAAAAGTCAAAGCAGATAAATATTCAACATTCATGAGAAATTCACTTAAATTATGGTTTCATTAAGAAAATGGGCAAGAAAGACACGAATTTCAGATATAGAAGGCCTTAATAAAACAATTAATGTAAAAATTCTGGTAATAAATACTGACAATAACTAAGACAATAAACAAACTTAAATGGAAAAAATCCAATTCCCAAAAATTCACAAAACAACAGAAAAACCCCCAACAATTTTTTTTTACGCAGGTACACCAACTTTTAATAGACAACTAATAAAGGAAAATAAAATTAATAAGTTAAATGAAACAAGTAAATAAGGCTAAAATCGAGTGAGCCGACTGTACAAGACCTCGTACTCATAGTAGTGCACATTTTACACACAAGTTTAGAAAAAGTGGTTGCAGAGTTATTTATACCTTAAAATATTCATTTAAACAAAACTAGTAAGAAAGGCTACAGTCGATCGAGCCGACTGTAAAAGACCCCGTACTCCCACAATAATGCGCATTTGTATTTAATTTGAATTAAAATTTTATAACGAAATTTAAAAATTAAAATTTATATGTACATTTTGAATTCATTTTTAATTCTCATTGTCAGCATTCGAACCTACGACCCTCAGACAAAGATTTCACATCGCCGCTCCTACCAATTGCACTACGCGCTTCTATTCAATAAAATTTCAGCTATAATACATAATTTTTGTAACTTTGTAACTTTCTTGTTAATGGACGGATTTTAAATCTGCCCGCAGGATAGTTTGATATGATATTCTTCTAAACGAATAATTAATTACAAAACACTGTACTATTTGACTAAATGCCTTAAATCCTGGTTTGAAGCTTAAAAGTTTTTTAGCTCATGAGAAAAGGGGGCGTGGCAGCTCAAAATTTTGAATGGCATTGCATCTGTCTGTAGGAACCTGCATACCGGAATTGGTGTTCCTAAGTACCATAGTTACTGAGATATTAACCTAAAACATACATTTTTTCGAGGTGTGTCTGGTTTTTTGCTCATTGCGGTAAGTGGCGTGGCAAATATTTGAAATAAACTTGATCGGCCTGACATAATAACGGACTTTCATTCTAAATTTAGTGGTTCTAGCTTTTGTAGTTTAAAAGATCCAGGTGTTTCATACGGACAGACGGACAGACGAACATGTCTATATCGATTCGTCTTTCGATGCTGATCAAGAACATTGACGCTTCGATTCGCTTTCGCTGACGGACGTGTTTTACATCGCTTCTATTTCATTTCAAGTTTTCCTCGCTTAAACGCTCTAATTCGTATCATATTTCTGGCTTAATTCCTTTGCTACATTGTGTGCTACATCGGTTGTGTTGATACACATTGTTTTAATAAACTTTAAAGCCAATTTTTAATAATTTCGTTTTCTAAGCAACAACAATTCCACAACCAAACATTCTGTTTACTTATTTCAGCATTTTTTTTAGCGCTGTGTAATTTGTTCTTGTAATTTTACTCAGTTGCTTGTGCTAACACTTTGTTTGTGTAAACATTCTCTCGGCGCTATCTTCGTGCTCTCTTCTATATTTACGCTCCCGTCGCGCTCTCATCTGTTTTACCGCGCTTATCTTATTTTTGGTGTTGGCCGGTTATTCCGTTTTTCTTGTTTTCGGTCGCCGCTCCCGCGCATAATTTGTTTTTGTGCATTACATTTGTTATTGTCGTAAGTAAACATCAGTAGCTTGCACATTAACCCTAGCTTGCATTTTTAATTTTCAACTAACTTTTTATTTCAACAGTGCTTATTTGCTTCTATATATCCCATTTTATTACATTCATTGCTTACACTAATTACCTCCACTATGTACGTCTGTCATAGTTCAAATTGCCAGGTGCGAATAAATGTTAAGATGGGTTTTGTTTGCTGATGGCTATGTGAAAATGTTTCACATGAAAAATGTGCATGCCTCAACGGCCGAATTATTGACCTGATTGAGTCTAAATCAGGCTTAAAGTGAGACTTGTGAAGAAGAGACATTATGAGCTTCATGCGACTCACTAAAAAAGGCTTTGGGGATCTATTTGGCAAATTTTTAAAGTCTGTCTAATAGTTTCGCAGCTTTGGATAAGGAGTTTAAAGGCCTAAAAGTCTTAAATGATTCTCCAAAGCGTAAAAAGGTCAATTTTAGATTGTCGATTGGCCCTAACGACATATCAGTCCCTCATCACATACCCACAACGTCCGCACCTTCTCTAATAAATTTTTCATCCCCTTCTCCAAATATAATTGTTAGTAGTGATGACAACTTTATCTTACCCACAGAAGTTGTCCCCACTCCCGAAGTAATTGTTCCTGATTCATTAGTTGTCAATACTGTTGCTGTTGGCGAATCAAGCAATTTAGTTGTTCCTGATTCGTTAGTAGTCAATACTGTTGCAGTTAATGAATCAAGCAATGAGTCCATCAGAGCTGTTCCACCAAAGAAACAATTATTTGTTTTTAGGCTTGCCGCTGATACTATATCGGATGATGTCAAGGCCTTTATTCAGGCTAAATCTGAAGCCAATTACGGTAGAGAAATTTAAGTTCTCATATCATTGGGAAATTTCTTCACTTAAAGTAAGTGTTCCTGCCAAATATTTCAGTACAATTTGTTGTAAACAAATTTGGCCGGACCATTTAATAATAAAGGAATATACAGCTAAGAAAAGGAATCGGACTCCGATTACACTCTTGTCTAAACCTGTCTCGGCCTCGGATTCCAGAAGAAACTAACTTCATCCCTCTCGTTTGCCTATCAAAATGTACGAGGTCTTCTTAGTAAACTTAGTAATATGTATTTAAATAGTCTGTCTTTTTCATTTCATGTCGTGGCCTTTTCTGAGACATGGTTAAGGCCCGATGTCTTAGATTCAGAAATCCTTTTCAATAAATTCGCTATCTATAGAAAAGATCGTACATCCCGCCGAGGTGGTGGTGTGCTTATTGCCGTCGATGTTAACTTATCCTCGGAAGAAGTAACAATCGATAGCTCTGTAGATATCGAATTTGTTGCTATTAAGTTGGAGTTTTCATTACCTGCTCCTATATTCCTCCTTCTTCTGACTCTTCACTTTATTTATTACTCTTTTCTGCTATTAAATCAGTTTCATCTAGGTTATCTGATCGTGACTTTCTTGTAGTTCTTGGCGATTTTAATATTGCTGGTACTACATGGATTTCGTGTCCCGACTCTGCGTTTTGACCCCTACGACTCAGCTCGATTTTCTTGATGAGCTATTTGGAATTTTATTGATTCAAATCAATGCTATTCCAAACTCTTTAAATAGAATGCTTGATCTGATTTTTGTTTTGGATCCTTCCTGTTTTTCTGTTTCCCGCATAAAACCCTTATCGAATCCTGAAGATCCTTATCACCCGACTTTGGAAGTGTTGATTGATTTACCTGACCGGGTGACCCGTACAAATAGTATATCTACTAAGCGATCTCGTCAGTTTCGGAAAGACGACTTTAAAAAGTTAAATGTACTGCTATCCCAGACTGAGTGGTCAAGACTGTTCATGTGTAGAGATATGGATAGTGCAATAACAACCTTTTATGATACTTTGAATTCCTTAATTGATGTCTGTGTTCCGCTCTGTGTTCCAACCAGGTCTAACAAGCCTATTTGGTTTACCCGTAAGTTAACATTGCTCAGAAATTGAAAGTCGAAATTCTATAAGAGATTCAGGGAAACTGGCTCTTCCTTGTATCTCTCGCGATATCTGATTGCTCGATCTGATTTCTATTTCTATATCCTTACTGAATGTGGGCAACAATTCGGAAGGAATCCGAGACGGTTTTATAACTTCGTTAATTCGAAGCGCAAACCATCAACGCTTCCATCTAGTGTGTTCTTTGAAGGAGAATCTGCTAATTCGGATAAGGCTACCGCCGACTTATTTGCCGATTTTTTTCAAACAACTTATAGTAAGCACGAGTACAACTGTGACTCACCCTATCCTTATCATATAAATTCCTTCAATTGAAATTTTACACCAGTCATCACCGAAAGCTCTCTCTTATGTAATTTAAAGGCCACTAAATCTATTTTTTTTTCCTGGTCCAGACGGAGTCCCTGGCTGTTTGCTTAAAAACTGTGCAGACGGCCTTTTAAAGCACTTGTATTAAAATTGTCCGTTAAAACATACTGTTTCCTTGATGTTTGGAAATCATTTTACATTATTCCTCTTCACAAAAAGGAAACAAATCCGATGTTTGCAACTTATAGGGGTATTTCCAAGTGGTCTGCTATTCCCAAGGCTTTTGAGAAATTAATAACTTCTCAACTGCAACATTTCTGTAGATCCATGATTTCACACTGCCAGCATGGGCTTGTGAAATATAGATCCACTACCACTAATCTGATAGAATTTACATCATTCGCACTGAAGAGCTTTGAGAGACAATTGCAAACTATCGTCATTTACACAGATTTCAGTAAGGCTTTCGACTCCGTTAATCAGAGCCTATTAATATATAACCTCAATCTTTATAACTATTTTCTTTGGATTTCAAATTACTTAAGTTCTCAAACACAACATGTTTATTTTAAAGACAGATTGCATCATCGCCTACGCATGCGCTGTTTTTGTTAGAAGATCGCTTTGTTTGTCTACCTGCGCATGCGCTGTTGTTGTTTTTACGCAGTGTGCAGTCGAATAATCCGAATATCGCTAATTAGCTGATTATTGTTTGTGCTGATTGTTGTTTTGTTGTTGATATTACTGTCAGCGCTTATCTGCATACGCATACGTTTTATCAGTTGTGGTTATTTCTTTTGCATGCGAGAACTTTAGTTAGTCAGCTGATTGTCTAAATCTTCTAAGCGGTTTTTAAATCTTAATTTATATTGATCGCCTAACTGTTGTTAATCAACTGATTGTCTTTAATCATTTGATTATCTTCCTCAGCCAATTTTGGGAGCGGCTGATTACCATTGTTGATAGTACACTTACGTGCATTTGAATAGAGTCGAATTTGAGTTTAATATGGCGCACAAGGTAGATCAGAATGAGACTGTTGTGGATGTCGACGAGAGCTGCCTTAGTGTGCATTTAACCCAATTGTTTGCGCAATAAGAGAGAGTTGAGGATGATATTGAGCATCAAAGAATGTAACTAGCCAATAAAATGGTGAATCCTAGTAAATTCTTAGTTCTTAATACTTAATACATACATTGCTAAGGTAATGGAGTTACAGTCGCAAATCGATGTGATAGACCCAGAAAATGATAGCCGCTCAATGCTTGAGGAAACTTGCATTCTTGCACGGTCATCATATATGGCTGCTCTTAGCAAATTTAAAGTTGTTGACCGTGCCCCAGTGTCTCACCATTCGCACTTGCCCAAACTTAAGATGCCTAGGTTCAGCGGTAAGCATTCGGAGTATAAAGAAAGTTTGGCAGACTCTGATCGTTCCTTATAAAATATTGAAAAATTCAATCACTTGATATCATATCTATCAGACGAGGCTTTGGGAACAATAAAGGCTTATCAGGAAAAAGTCTTGTTGGATTCAGGATCACAGGTGAACTTCATTACGGAAGACCTCGCTCAAGCTTTGCACCTTCAACGAAAAAAGAAGTGCTTAACCGTCAAGTCGGTTGGACAGTCGAGATTGACTGCAAAAGGCAAGGTCTCGACAATAGTTTCGTCTCGAGTATCGAGACATAGGTTCAGCGCCGAGTTTTGGGTGCTGAAATCGATTTGGAGCAGTCAGCCAGATTGTGATCTTCCCATTAATAGGTGGAAGATCCCAGCAAATGTCGAACTGGCTGACCCTGAGTTCCACAAACCCCAGCAAATAGATATGCTTCTGGGAGCCGACTCCTTTTTCGAAGTGCTTTGTAACGGACAAATTCGATTAGCGAAGGGTGGTCCGTTGCTAAAAACGACGTTGTTTGGTTGGGTGGCATCAGGGCGGTGCAATAAAATGCTTACCAAAAGCCCAATATGTTGCTCAGTGATGTAACATACAAGATGTTCGGTTTGAAGACAGTGTAGATCGACACTGTGAGGTTGAAGCTGTCCCGAAAAAAGTGTTTCTGCAAATTATTCTGCGGAGCACATCGTTTGCAACCAAAGCTCTCGGGACAGAGTTCGTAAATTGCCGACACTTTGGACACTTTGGTGTCAATTTGACTTGCATGACTGATCGCAAAGGAGCATCAAAAGTTGCAAAGACACATGTACTTTCCATGAAGATGGAAGTTCATAATGTATATTCGAGTTTCATGAACAGGTATCGTGAATTTGGTAGAATGGTTTTCATAGATACAGAAGTTCCACCAGGACCACATTACACCCTTTCACACCAGTGGGTCCTGAGACCTGATAGCAGTTCCGCCAAATTGGAGTAGTAGTGGTGGGACCTGCTATTCAGAGGGATTTAATTTGTTCAGTTTCTTGGTTCCGCCTGAGCCGACCTGCCCCCACGGCAGATATCAAAACGGGCAAACTTCAATTGCCAAAATGGTTTTCAAAACCATTCTAAAGTATAAGGAGAAGGCGGAAATGAGAAACTCTGGATTTCTAATGATGCCGATTCTACAAGAACGCTTGACATGAGGTTGACACCAAGGTTGAATACGTCTTGGTATAACATGGTTGGTAGTTTCGCCAAATTAAGTCCAACCAAGCGAAAGATATTGTTTGAGTTTTTCGCGTATATGTTAGCTCAAATATACGCGTTGGACCGATGTCGAATCGAGAGTGCGAGTTTCTCGAATTATTCAGAAACCGCACTACGTTGTTTAAAATCTTCCCCTTCAATACTAGCAACATTTGTAGCCAATCGAGTTGCAGGCCTCAAAGAGACGGCCAATAATGTATCTTGGAGACCAACATCATCAAATCCAGCCGATTTGTGGTCAAGAAGGTGTATCGGTCAGAAACTCGGTCAGTTCGTTCGGCTTCGTTGCAAGGCAAAAAAGACAATGGCCTCAAGGGTTAAAAGAATACTCTGTACTCGTTTGCTTAGAAAGTTTGGCAAGATTGAAATCTCTGACTATATATAGTCAAAAGTCGGACGATTTTGGAAGACGAATCTCTTTGATTCAAATAGGCATAAATTTGTGCGGTGCCACAAACGTGCTGATAAAGATAAGAGGACGAGCCACGCCAAAAGTGTATACAGCGGTGTTCGTGTGTTTTGCATCAAATGCTGTTCATATTGTATTTACAGCAAGATCCACTAAACCTCTCACTTTAACAGCGTACAGCTTATTCGCTCTACGTGCCATGCCAGTCCGGCGATACTTGGAGAAGGAGCCACATTTTCATGAGGAACCTGGTGAAGGAGGTCCAGGACTTATTTCGAAGGAAGCAAAGCAGCCTTCAGTTCTCCGCAGAAGGAAGATGGAGTGGAGGCGTATTCAAAGCGGCCCTCTCGTCGGAGGACTGGACATGCAGAAGATCAGCCAGCGGCCGGCGCTTATGCTGCCAGGGCTTCCAAGGGATTGAAGGCGATCCCTTCAAGGTGGCCGGAATGTTGGATCATGATAATAGTTAGAACAAGGAGAAAAAATGAATTGTTAGGATAAGCGTTAATTACTGAGATTATTGAATTGTCCAGTAATATACGCATAAAAACTCTTATACTTAAGCTAGCATGTAAGTTTGATTTGTATTCGGCAACGCAGCTGTCGCGAGCGGCAAGTCAGTTGCCGCGTTTGCCTGTCCAACAATAAATTGTATTGTTTATGAACGTGCAATTTGTTCTTTATTTAAAGTAGTTTCTCGATTTTTCAATTAGCAGGAGCCTTTTGTAAAGTGGCACTCTGAATTTTTCCAAAACGGTTTTGGTCAAATAAATTGACGAAAATTTTGTCGAGGTGGAAATTGTACTGGTCATGTCGGATTTGTTACGGATGGTAATGGTCGAGGTAAGTAGTTGTTGGTGTAAGGCATATTGAAATGTTGTTGTAATGGATGAAATGGTTGTTGATAGTATGGTGGATGTTTTAGATATGAAACATATGGTGTATTATTTGGTTGGGAGTGGCTTCAAATCTTTTTCTTGTTATGTTTTTGGGGAATTAAAATGTTGGCAAGCTTGATCATAAAGATTTTTTTCTTGCACTAAATTTATACGCGATCTTAAATCGGGAATTTCGCAATTTATAATTCTTATGCAGATGTTAGTAGGTAATTTTTGAATCAAATCGTCAATACTAGTTTTAATTAACCGCGAGTACAGTGTTTTTCATCGATATTATTCGCTAGTTCTAGCTTACTCATTAAAGTACGCCTGCGTTGTTCAGCTTCCTCCAGAAATTCGCGAACGTTCCCCTTAAAAGGTGTGTTCCTGTAGTCCTCCAGAAGGATGTGGTTGTTCGTCTGGACTTTATAATTGAGCACTAATTGCTTCCGAATATCTGTCCAGGTATTGAGATTATTTATGCCAAGGGATAGCATAACATCGGCTTTGATGCAACGCTCTACGAGGTATATCGTTGGTGTTGTATAATGCCAAGATGTAATCAATTCTATTGACAAATGTGTAGAGAGTGTTTTTGTCTCCCTTGAATTTTTCAACATCTTTTAGTTGATTTATAACTTGTGCCATGCTGGCATCGGAAAGGGTTGATACGGCTGCTGCTCCTCCTTCCATTTTGATTTTATTGTTTAAATTTGTTTAATTTTCAATTTTTTCACTTTTTTATATAAGTTTTTATTTTTCTTATTTAGTTAAATTATTTCTCTTAATTGTTTAATTTTATATTTTCTCACTTTTTATTTAAGTCTTTATTTTTCTTATTTTTTTAAATTATTTCTCTTAATTGTTTAATTTTTCTTAATAATTTTCACTTTTAGTATCTCTAATTTTCGTTAATTCTCACTTAGTTTAACTTAGCTATCTAGTTTGTTTAATTTGTTTGCACAGATAGCACTTTCGAATGTTATTGAGATAAACAGGTAAACTTGGATTTATTTTCTCTCCGAATTCTATTGCGTCATCTTGAATTATTTTCAAGTTTCTTTTCGAACTACCGTGGCTTTGGCAATACACGAGTTTTTAGTATTCACTTCACTGTCGAAGTTAACAGTAGAAGTATAACAGTAAAAGGGATAAGAATTAATAACTTAGTTAACTTAGCATCAGGATCCACAATTAAGTGTTATCCTACCGGCTGCGCCAATTAGATATTTGATGTGTAGATGAATCCAATAAATACCGCGACACACTCTAACGGTAACGTTGATACAAAACACGAAGCGAGAATTTTAAATTCACGACAACTTGCTTTATTAATGATCAACTTAAGACTAGCAGATATCTGCTTAATAAATAATAATGAAAGTTCTATCGACTGAGGATTTAATGTTTACAATATTGAGGGTGACCGCTGGTAGCTGTGAAACAAGCGTTGCGCGTTATCTCAGCTTAAAGCTGGGACCCAAAATGTGCTGATTATGCGATTTGCAATCGATGGTAATCGATTGGGGGAGATGCGCCGGATAAACGGCTCTTTGTTTACAATTGCCGAATTTGTTTACAAGTGAAGCTTGGGAATGTTTATAACTGGGGGATATGGAATTCGGTATTTAGATTAATCTATGTATTACTGTTATGTATAATAGTTTGGTGTTTAGATAATTGTTATGTATAGTGCAGACATAAACGGAATAAATATGTCACTATATATGTGCATACATTATAATTTCAAACGAATGTCTATTTGTATGTATAAAATGTAAACGGTGATAATCAGAAGGTTCATGAGAGTGGCTTGTGGTGCAACTGGTAAAGTTGTGGCGCTCTGAAATCTTCATCTGAGGTCGTAGGTTCAAATGCTGACAATGAGAATTGTTAATAAAAATTGGCCATAACACGCCTATAATGGGGCTCAGCCTGATGCACAATTTGCCTCCACGCTTCTCTGTCCTGTGCCCGACTTCGCCAGTTGGTAACACCAAGTGCTGCTAGGAGGGCATCCATCTGGTCCTTCCAACGTGCGCGTGGCCTTCATCTCCTCCGTTGTCCGCCAACTACCGCATCAAAAACAGAGCGAGCTGGAGTTGTTTCCTCCATACTAGCCAGGGAAGGTGCTGAATGTCAACTCGATTGACCATGTCCACATCCCCGTATAACTCGTACAGCTCGTCATTCCACCTGATGCGATAGACACCGTCAACGAAAATTGGACCAAGAGCAGCTGCATCTAACTGCGTCATTGCGCCAGCAGCAGTAAGGAGAGAGTCAGGACGCCGCGACTCTCTGCGTCTGCACACCATAAACTTCGTTTTGTCCATGTTCACTGCAAGTCCAATTCTCGCTGATTCCTTTTCTATAGCTCCAAAAGCCGCAGTAAACTCACGCATCGTACAACCAATAATATCAAAATCATCGGCGTAAACAATGAGCTGGGCACATTTGTTTCCAAGTATTGTGCCCGTCCGATGCACTCCAGCTTTCCTTATTATACTCTCCATCTGTAGATTGAAGAACAAATATGATAGCGAGACGCCCTGTCTGAGACCCCGCTTTCGGACTGTTCATTTCCTTCCTTGACAGAGCTGCTGGTGTTGCTCAATGTCATTCTGCAAAGCCGTATTAGCTTTGCAGGTATACCAAGCTCAGACATGGTAGCGTACAGGCGATCTCGCCGTGAGCTGTAGAAGGCAGCTTTAAAATCGACAAACATGTGGTAGATGTCGATTTCGTTCTCGGGCGCTTTCTCTAAGATCTGGCGCAGTGTGAAAATCTGGTCGACTGTGGACCTCCCAGAACGAAAGCCGCATTGGTACGGTCCGATCAATGCTTCAGCTTATAGCTTAAGTCTCTCACACATTACGTTCGTGAGAACCTTGTATGCGACGGAAAGATGGCTGATTCCATGGTAATTGGTGCGCTGTGTAGCATCGCCCTTCTTCAGGATGCGGCAGATTATACTAAGGATCAATCAACGGGCATCCTTTCCGTTAACCATACGCTGCTGATGAGCTGGTGCATGCACTTTACCAACTCATCGCCTCCGGCTTTAAACAATTCAGCCGGTAGCCCATCAGCTCCAGCGGCTTTATTTTCAAGTCGGCGCATTGCGAATTCGACCTCCGTATGGCTAGTGATGGGAGCATTAACACCATCATCTCCGATTGGGGTTAGTGAATCAACTTCGTCAGGTTCGTCTTCACTGCTTCCAGCCAAAAGACTTTCAAAGTGATTACGCCATAACCTCAGTATCATCTCCGCATCTGTGACAAGGTTTCCGTCATCATTCCTGCCAGGCTTATACCCTTGAGTCATACGTTTGACTCTCCGGTAAAAGTCACGGGCATCATTCCTGCATCTGCTACTCTCCATCTTCTCACACTCAAGCCTTTCCATCTCCCACTTCTTCCTCTTGAAAAGGCGCTTTTCATCTCGTCTCCGCGACCTATAAATGTCCACTACCGCTCGAGTGGCTCCTGCTTGCAGCGTTCTTCTGTAGGCGGCGTCCTTTGCTGCAGTCGATTCTCGACACTCCTTGTCATACCATGGGTTCCGTTTTGGAGGTCGCTGGAACCCCAGAGTTTCCACAGCAGAAGTGGTTAAGGCGTTGGATATGTACGACCACATATCCGTAGTATTTATAGGCGTTTGAGAGAGCTCTGCCAGTCGGCATGAGAGTCGAGTGGAGAAGGCATCCTTATGCTGTTGTGATTGCAGCTTTCCGATGTCAAGCTTCCTTGTCATACCTCGATGTGAGACTTTCGTGATACATAGCCGTGCGCGAACCTTAGTCACAACTAAGTAGTAGTCGGGATCGATGTTGGGTCCCCGACAGAATCTCACATCAAGGACGCTAGAAGCGCCTTGCATCGATCACAACGTGATCAATCTGATTACTAGTCAGACGATCAAGGGAGAGCCAGGATGCCAGGATGGAAGCAGCGTGTTCTGAGTTACAATCTAGGAGGAACCACGTGGTAGTGTGCTGACTTGAAGAATGAAGGGGCAAGGATCACACTGGCGCTCACCAAGTTGAACACACTCAGTAGTCGTACCTTGTGTTCTCTCCTCCATTAATTTAATTATTTATATTCAAATTCAAAATATACATATGTCGGATCATAAATAAGTAGTTATAATAAGGAAAATAATGAATTTGTATTATTAGTTTAAATTATCGAAATTATTGAATTGTCCAGTATTGTAATGAACTCTTATACTTAAGCTAGTTGGTAAGCCGAATTTGCATTCGGCAGTTCAGCTGTCGCGAGCAGCAAGCTAGTTCTCATTTTTGTCTGGCTTAAACCACACACACGCTGCCAAGCCTTTCCGATTTTTCATTGGCGCCCGAGCAGGGACTTTCAATCGAGTTTGTTGGTCTTTAAAACATTTCAAGTCTTGGTTTCGTCGATACACTTGTTGCGTTTCTCTCTGGGGCCGGAGCTGCAGACCTGTCGTGAGGTAATGCTTCGCAGCGCCGGCTCGTGGCTTAAGAGCCCCTCTCCTGCGTTTGGGACCTTCTTTGCTGTTCCTCCGCCCTAAGGGTAGTCATGACCTCTCTCGCGAATTTGTTGACAGCTGACCAGATGACCGGACTACTTATCATATGGGAAATTATAGTGTCCACTTCTATTTCGCCACCGATTTCCCGTTCGACGAGATTTCGCTCCGTGCTGAACCTGTTGCACGAAATGAGGTCATGTTCGGCATCTTCCGTTGCATCGCACGTAGGGCTCATATCGCTTGTCGTGTCCGAATCTGAACAGGTATGCCCTAAAGCACCCGTGACCGCTCAGGACTTGGGTCAGGTAGAAGTTTACTTCCCCGTGCTTGCGCTGCATCTAGTCATCTATGTTGTGTATTGGACGCGCCGTCCATGGTCCGGTTTCCGTTCTCTCGCATCTGGTCTGCCACTGGTATAGGCTAGCTCAGCGTGCGTCGGCTTTTGTGTCTAATCGGTATAGTCTCGCTAACGTTTCTTCTGGACTTATATACGTATCTCGCTTCTGTTATTAGGATGCTGAGTGGGATCATACCTGATATCACTAAGACCGCCTCCCCAGAGATAGTTCGGAAGGCGCTGGAGACTCTGATCGCGCGACTTCATAACGCTGTTTATTAAACGTCTAACCATATGTCTGGGGCCGCCGTGGTTAGACATCATCCTTGAGAGGCGTTGAGTAATCCCCGTAGCCTTTTTGTGGGTGTATAGGAAATGTTCCCTGAAGGAAAGGCGCGAATCTATATGAACGCTATCGAATGGCTCTTTTAGATACTACAGTGGCTCGTTCTAGTCTAAGGGTTGCTGTCTCAACTGCCTGCTGCTTATGAGCACCACTTCAGTCTTGTGGGCGGCAAGGCTAAGACCCCTAGATTCCAGCCAGACTGTCACCCGCCTAACGGAGTTCTCAGCTAGTGCTTCCGCCTCGTGGATGTGTGTTCGCTTTGGCGACAATGGCAATATCGTCGGCGAAGCCCACAATCTTCACGTTATCCTGGAGTTCCAACCTCAGTATCGTCATACATTATGTTCCACAAGGTAGGCCCTAGAATGGAGCCTTGTGGCACGCCACCTGTGACCTCGTATTTTGCTTGAGCCGACCTGCCTCCACGGCAGATATCAAAACGGGCAAACTTCAATTGGCAAAATGGTTTTCAAACCATTCTAAAGTATTAGAATTCGAAAATGAGAAACTCTGGATTTCCAATGATGCCGATTCTACAACAACGCTTGACATGAGGTTGACACCAATGTTGAATACTTCTTGGTATAACATGGTTGGTAGTTTCGCCAAATTAAGTCCAACCAAGCGAAAGATATTGTTAGAGTTTTTCGCGTATATGTTAGCTCAAATATACGCGTTGGACCGATGTCGAATCGAGAGTGCGAGTTTCTCGAATTATTCAGAAACCGCACTACATTGTTTAAAATCTTCCCCTTCAATACTAGCAACATTGGTGATATCGTTGGTGTTGTATAAAGCCAAGATGTAATCAATTCGATTGACAAATGTGTAGAGAGTGTTTTTGTCTCCCTTGATTTTTTCAACTTCTTTTAGTTGGTTTATAACTTGTGCCATGCTGGCATCGGAAAGGGTTGATACGGCTGCTGCTCCTCCTTCCATTTTGATTTTATTGTTGAAATTTGTTTAATTTTCAATTTTTTCACTTTTTTATTTAAGTCTTTATTTTTCTTATTTTTTTAAATTATTTCTCTTAATTGTTTAATTTTTCTTAATTATTTTCACATTTAGTATCACTTATGTTCGTTAATGCTCACTAAGTTTAACTTAGCTATCTAGTTTGTTTAATCTGTTTGTTATTGCGTCATCTTGAATTATTTTCCAGTTGGTAACACCAAGTGCTGCTAGGAGGGCATCCATCTGGTCCTTCCAACGTGCGCGTGGCCTTCATTTCCTCCGTTGTCCGCGAACTACAGCATCAAAAATAGAGCGAGCTGGAGTTTTTTCCTCCATACTGGCAATGTGGCCTAGCCAGCGAAGGTGCTGAATTTTAACTCGCTTGACCATGTCCACATCCCCGTATAACTCGTACAGCTCGTCATTCCACCTGATGCAATAGACACCGTCAACGAAAATTGGTCCAAGAGCAGCTGCACTCTGACTGCGTCATTGCACCAGCAGCAGTAAGGTGAGAGTCAGGACGCCGCGACTCTGCGTCAGCACACCATAAACTTCGTTTTGTCCATATTCACTGCAATTCTCGCTGAATGCTTTTCTATAGCTCCAAAAGCCGCAGTAAACTCACGCATCGTACATCCAATAATATCAAAATCATCGGCGTAAACAATGAGCTGGGCACATTTGTTTCCAAGTATTGTGCCCTTCCGATGCACTCCAGCTTTCCTTATTATACTCTCCATCTGTAGATTGAAGAACAAATATGATAGCGAGACGCCCTGTCTGAGACCCCGCTTTCGGAATGTTCATTTCCTTTCTTGACAGAGCTGCTGGTGTTGCTCAATGTCATTCTGCAAAGCCGTATTAGCTTTGCTGGTATACCAAGCTCAGACATGGTAGCGTACAGGCGATCTCGCCGTGAGCTATAGAAGGCAGCTTTAAAATCGACAAACATGTGGTAGATGTCGATTTGGTTCTCGGGCGCTTTCTCCAAGATCTGGCGCAGTTTGAAAATCTGGTCGACTGTGGACCTCCCAGAACGAAAGCAGCATCGCCTTTCTTCAGGATGGGGCAGATTATACTAACGTTCAATCAACGGGCATCCTTTCCGTTAACCATACGCTGCTGATGAGCTGGTGCATGCACTTTGCCAACTCATCGCCTCCGGCTTTAAACAATTCAGCCGGTAGCCCATCAGCTCCAGCGGCTTTGTTTTCAAGTCGGCGCATTGCGAATTCGACCTCCGTATAGCTAGGGATGGGAACATTAACACCATCATCTCTGATTTAGGTTAGTGGATCAACTTCGTCAGGTTCGTCTTCACTGTTTCCAGCCAAAAGACTTTCAAAGTGATCACGCCATAATCTCATAACCTCTCCGCATCTGTGACAAGGTTTCCGTCATCATTCCTGCCAGGCTTATACCCTTGAGTCATACGTTTGACTCTCCGGTAAAAGTCACGGGAATCATTCCTGCATCTGCTACTCTCCATCTTCTCACACTCAAGCCTTTCCATCTCCCACTTCTTCCTCTTGAAAAGGCGCTTTTCATCTCGTCTCCGCGACCTATAAATGTCCACTACCGCTCGAGTGGCTCCTGCTTGCAGCGTTCTTCCGTAGGCGGCGTCCTTTGCTGCAGTCGATTCTCGACACTCCTTGTCATACCATGGATTCCGTTTTGGAGGTCGCTGGAATCCCAGAGTTTCCACAGCAGAAGTGGTTAAGGCGTTGGATATGTACGACCACATATCCGTAGTATTTATAGGCGTTTGAGAGAGCTCTGCCAGTCGGCATGAGAGTCGAGTGGAGAAGGCATCCTTATGCTGTTGTGACTGCAGCTTTCCGATGTCAAGCTTCCTTGTCATACCTCGATGTGAGACTTTCGGGATACATAGCCGTGCGCGAACCTTAGTCACAACTAAGTAGTGGTCGGGGTCGATGTTGGGTCCCCGACAGAATCTCACATCAAGGACGCTAGAAGCGCCTTGCATCGATCACAACATGATCAATCTGATTACTAGTCAGACGATCAAGGGAGAGCCAGGATGCCAGGATGGAAGCAGCGTGTTCTGAGTTACAATCTAGGAGGAACCACGTGGTAGTGTGCTGACTTGAAGAGTGAAGGGACAAGGATCATACTGGCGCCCACCAAGTTGAACACACTCAGTAGTTGTACCTTGTGTTCTCTCCTCCATTAATTATTTATATTCAAATTCAAAATATACATATGTCGGATCATAAATAAGTAGTTATAATAAGGAAAATAATGAATTTGTATTATTAGTTTAAATTAACGAAATTATTGAATTGTCCAGTATTGTAATGAACTCTTATACTTAAGCTAGTTGGTAAGCCGAATTTGCATTCGGCAGTGCAGCTGTCGCGAGCAGCAAGCTAGTTCTCATTTTTGTCTGGCTTAAACCACACACACGCTGCCAAGCCTTTCCGCGATTGCTAAGTCTAACAAATAAATTGTACTGTTCAGGAACTTGCAGTTTGTTTTAATTTAGTTTCTCGATTTTTCATTGGCGCCCGAGCAGGGACTTTCAATCGAGTTTGTTGGTCTTTAAAACATTTCAAGTCTTGGTTTCGTCGATACACTTGTTGCGTTTCTCTCTGGGGCCGGAGCTGCAGACCTGTCGTGAGGTAATGCTTCGCAGCGCCGGCTCGTGGCTTAAGAGCCCCCTCTCCTGCGTTTGGGACCTTCTTTGCTGTTCCTCCGCCCTAAGGGTAGTCATGACCTCTCTCGCGAATTTGTTGACAGCTGACCAGATGACCGGACTACTTATCATATGGGAAATTATAGTGTCCACTTCTATTTCGCCACCGATTTCCCGTTCGACGAGATTTCGCTCCGTGCTGAACCTGTTGCACGAAATGAGGACATGTTCGGCATCTTCCGTTGCATCGCACGTAGGGCTCATATCGCTTGTCGTGTCCGAATCTGAACAGGTATGCCCTAAAGCACCCGTGACCGCTCAGGACTTGGGTCAGGTAGAAGTTTACTTCCCCGTGCTTGCGCTGCATCTAGTCATCTATGTTGTGTATTGGACGCGCCGTCCATGGTCCGGTTTCCGTTCTCTCGCATCTGGTCTGCCACTGGTATAGGCTAGCTCAGCGTGCGTCGGCTTTTGTGTCTAATCGGTATAGTCTCGCTAACGTTTCTTCTGGACTTATATACGTATCTCGCTTCTGTTATTAGGATGCTGAGTGGGATCATACCTGATATCACTAAGACCGCCTCCCCAGAGATAGTTCGGAAGGCGCTGGAGACTCTGATCGCGCGACTTCATAACGCTGTTTATTAAACGTCTAACCATATGTCTGGGGCCGCCGTGGTTAGACATCATCCTTGAGAGGCGTTGAGTAATCCCCGTAGCCTTTTTTGTGGGTGTATAGGAAATGTTCCCTGAAGGAAAGGCGCGAATCTATATGAACGCTATCGAATGGCTCTTTTAGATACTACAGTGGCTCGTTCTAGTCTAAGGGTTGCTGTCTCAACTGCCTGCTGCTTATGAGCACCGCTTCAGTCTTGTGGGCGGCAAGGCTAAGACCCCTAGATTCCAGCCAGACTGTCACCCGCCTAACGGAGTTCTCAGCTAGTGCTTCCGCCTCGCGGATGTGTTTCGCTTTGACGACAATGGCAATATCGTCGGCGAAGCCCACAATCTTCACGTTATCCTGGAGTTCCAACCTCAGTATCGTCATACATTATGTTCCACAAGGTAGGCCCTAGAATGGAGCCTTGTGGCACGCCACCTGTGACCTCGTATTTTGCTGAGCCGACCTGCCTCCACGGCAGATATCAAAACGGGCAAACTTCAATTGGCAAAATGGTTTTCAAACCATTCTAAAGTATTAGAATTCGAAAATGAGAAACTCTGGATTTCCAATGATGCCGATTCTACAACAACGCTTGACATGAGGTTGACACCAATGTTGAATACTTCTTGGTATAACATGGTTGGTAGTTTCGCCAAATTAAGTCCAACCAAGCGAAAGATATTGTTAGAGTTTTTCGCGTATATGTTAGCTCAAATATACGCGTTGGACCGATGTCGAATCGAGAGTGCGAGTTTCTCGAATTATTCAGAAACCGCACTACATTGTTTAAAATCTTCCCCTTCAATACTAGCAACATTGGTGTTATCGTTGGTGTTGTATAAAGCCAAGATGTAATCAATTCGATTGACAAATGTGTAGAGAGTGTTTTTGTCTCCCTTGAATTTTTCAACTTCTTTTAGTTGATTTATAACTTGTGCCATGCTGGCATCGGAAAGGGTTGATACGGCTGCTGCTCCTCCTTCCATTTTGATTTTATTGTTGAAATTTGTTTAATTTTCAATTTTTTTCACTTTTTATTTAAGTCTTTATTTTTCTTATTTTTTTAAATTATTTCTCTTAATTGTTTAATTTTTCTTAATTATTTTCACATTTAGTATCACTTATGTTCGTTAATGCTCACTAAGTTTAACTTAGCTATCTAGTTTGTTTAATCTGTTTGTTATTGCGTCATCTTGAATTATTTTCCAGTTGGTAACACCAAGTGCTGCTAGGAGGGCATCCATCTGGTCCTTCCAACGTGCGCGTGGCCTTCATTTCCTCCGTTGTCCGCGAACTACAGCATCAAAAATAGAGCGAGCTGGAGTTTTTTCCTCCATACGGGCAATGTGGCCTAGCCAGCGAAGGTGCTGAATTTTAACTCGCTTGACCATGTCCACATCCCCGTATAACTCGTACAGCTCGTCATTCCACCTGATGCAATAGACACCGTCAACGAAAATTGGTCCAAGAGCAGCTGCATCTGACTGCGTCATTGCACCAGCAGCAGTAAGGTGAGAGTCAGGACGCCGCGACTCTGCGTCAGCACACCATAAACTTCGTTTTGTCCATATTCACTGCAATTCTCGCTGAATGCTTTTCTATAGCTCCAAAAGCCGCAGTAAACTCACGCATCGTACATCCAATAATATCAAAATCATCGGCGTAAACAATGAGCTGGGCACATTTGTTTCCAAGTATTGTGCCCTTCCGATGCACTCCAGCTTTCCTTATTATACTCTCCATCTGTAGATTGAAGAACAAATATGATAGCGAGACGCCCTGTCTGAGACCCCGCTTTCGGAATGTTCATTTCCTTTCTTGACAGAGCTGCTGGTGTTGCTCAATGTCATTCTGCAAAGCCGTATTAGCTTTGCTGGTATACCAAGCTCAGACATGGTAGCGTACAGGCGATCTCGCCGTGAGCTATAGAAGGCAGCTTTAAAATCGACAAACATGTGGTAGATGTCGATTTGGTTCTCGGGCGCTTTCTCCAAGATCTGGCGCAGTTTGAAAATCTGGTCGACTGTGGACCTCCCAGAACGAAAGCAGCATCGCCTTTCTTCAGGATGGGGCAGATTATACTAACGTTCAATCAACGGGCATCCTTTCCGTTAACCATACGCTGCTGATGAGCTGGTGCATGCACTTTGCCAACTCATCGCCTCCGGCTTTAAACAATTCAGCCGGTAGCCCATCAGCTCCAGCGGCTTTGTTTTCAAGTCGGCGCATTGCGAATTCGACCTCCGTATAGCTAGGGATGGGAACATT
Organism: Drosophila dunni; assembly: GCA_018152125.1. Lineage (NCBI taxonomy): Eukaryota > Metazoa > Arthropoda > Insecta > Diptera > Drosophilidae > Drosophila > Drosophila dunni. The sequence goes on from JAECXC010002884.1 coordinate 233,796, forward strand.
AACACCATCATCTCTGATTTAGGTTAGTGGATCAACTTCGTCAGGTTCGTCTTCACTGTTTCCAGCCAAAAGACTTTCAAAGTGATCACGCCATAATCTCATAACCTCTCCGCATCTGTGACAAGGTTTCCGTCATCATTCCTGCCAGGCTTATACCCTTGAGTCATACGTTTGACTCTCCGGTAAAAGTCACGGGAATCATTCCTGCATCTGCTACTCTCCATCTTCTCACACTCAAGCCTCTCCATCTCCCACTTCTTCCTCTTGAAAAGGCGCTTTTCATCTCGTCTCCGCGACCTATAAATGTCCACTACCGCTCGAGTGGCTCCTGCTTGCAGCGTTCTTCCGTAGGCGGCGTCCTTTGCTGCAGTCGATTCTCGACACTCCCTTGTCATACCATGGATTCCGTTTTGGAGGTCGCTGGAATCCCAGAGTTTCCACAGCAGAAGTGGTTAAGGCGTTGGATATGTACGACCACATATCCGTAGTATTTATAGGCGTTTGAGAGAGCTCTGCCAGTCGGCATGAGAGTCGAGTGGAGAAGGCATCCTTATGCTGTTGTGACTGCAGCTTTCCGATGTCAAGCTTCCTTGTCATACCTCGATGTGAGACTTTCGGGATACATAGCCGTGCGCGAACCTTAGTCACAACTAAGTAGTGGTCGGGGTCGATGTTGGGTCCCCGACAGAATCTCACATCAAGGACGCTAGAAGCGCCTTGCATCGATCACAACATGATCAATCTGATTACTAGTCAGACGATCAAGGGAGAGCCAGGATGCCAGGATGGAAGCAGCGTGTTCTGAGTTACAATCTAGGAGGAACCACGTGGTAGTGTGCTGACTTGAAGAGTGAAGGGACAAGGATCACACTGGCGCCCACCAAAGTTGAACACACTCAGTAGTTGTACCTTGTGTTCTCTCCTCCCATTAATTTAATTATTTATATTCAAATTCAAAATATACATATGTCGGATAAAAAAAAATAGTTATAATAAGGAAAATAATGAATTTGTGTTATTAGTTTAAATTAACGAAATTATTGAATTGTCCAGTATTGTAATGAACTCTTATACTTAAGCTAGTTAGTAAGCCGAAATTGCATTCGGCAGTGCAGCTGTCGCGAGCAGCAAGCTAGTTCTCATTTTTGTCTGGCTTAAACCACACACACGCTGCCAAGCCTTTCCGCGATTGCTAAGTCTAACAAATAAATTGTACTGTTCAGGAACTTGCAGTTTGTTTTAATTTAGTTTCTCGATTTTTCATTGGCGCCCGAGCACGGACTTTCAATCGAGTTTGTTGGTCTTTAAAACATTTCAAGTCTTGGTTTCGTCGATACACTTGTTGCGTTTCTCTCTGGGGCCGGAGCTGCAGACCTGTCGTGAGGTAATGCTTCGCAGCGCCGGCTCGTGGCTTAAGAGCCCCTCTCCTGCGTTTGGGACCTTCTTTGCTGTTCCTCCGCCCTAAGGTAGTCTCTCGCGAATTTGTTGACAGCTGACCAGATGACCGGACTACTTATCATATGGGAAATTATAGTGTCCACTTCTATTTCGCCACCGATTTCCCGTTCGACGAGATTTCGCTCCGTGCTGAACCTGTTGCACGAAATGAGGACATGTTCGGCATCTTCCGTTGCATCGCACGTAGGGCTCTTATCGCTTGTGTCGTGTCCGAATCTGAACAGGTATGCCCTAAAGCACCCGTGACCGCTCAGGAGTTGGGTCAGGTAGAAGTTTACTTCCCCGTGCTTGCGCTGCATCTAGTCATCTATGTTGTGTATTGGACGCGCCGTCCATCGTCCGGTTTCCGTTCTCTCCCATCTGGTCTGCCACTTTAGACACTTTATGTGTCTAATCGGTATAGTCCCGCTAACGTTTCTTCTAGACTCATATACGTATCTCGCTTCTGTTATTAGGATGCTGAGTGGGATCATACCTGATATCACTAACACCGCCTCCCCAGAGATAGTTCGGAAGGCGCTGAAGACTCTGATCGCGCAGAGTCTGTACGCTGAGTCGATGCCTCTCATATATGACTTCTTGTCTTGTTCTAGTCTAAGGGTTGCTGTCTCAACTGTCTTCCTGCTGCTTATGAGCACCGCTTCAGTCTTTTGGGCGGCAAGGCTAAGACCCCTAGATTCCAGCCAGACTGTCACCCGCCTAACGGAGTCCTCAGCTAGTGCTTCCGCCTCGTGGATGTGTTTCGCTTTGACGACAATGGCAATATCGTCGGCGAAGCCCACAATCTTCACGTTATCCTGGAGTTCCAACCTCAGTATCGTCATACATTATGTTCCACAAGGTAGGCCCTAGAATGGAGCCTTGTGCCACGCCAGCTGTGACCTCGTATTTTGCTGTGCCGACTTCTGTGTGAAACATTAGAGTCCGCTTATTGAGGTAGTCGCTAATAATGTTTGTCAGGTAATTTGGAATGTCAAAATTACGTAGTGCGTCCAGTATTAGGCTCCAATTAGCCGAATTAAAGGCATTTCTTACATCCAGTGTTAAAACTAAGCTGTAGTTTTTTGATCCGCCCTTCCATCGTGTCCCTTCTATCGCAGCAGACACTGTCTTCGTCAGTAACATAATAGCGTCAACGGTGGACCGCCCCTTGCGAAACCCAAACTGTCTCTCAGAGAGGTCTCTTCCGCTGCATAATGCTGCCGTCAGTCTGTTACAGATGACTCTCTCGAACAGCTTCCCCATCGAGTCCAGCAGGCATATCGGTCTCTACTTTGCCGGAAACGCAAAGATTTTTTCCGCCAATATGGGCGGGGCTGAGCGACAAGCCGTAATCGAGGGCGATCTCAGCATTTTGTTCGACTTTGCGAACGCCATGGGGGCGGCATCGGCCGTGTCATTGTCCGCGTCATGACTTGCTCCAGAGATTTCGACTGCTATGGGTGCCTGGGGCGAGACACCCAAAGCAGTGGGGCTATGATTAGCCAGAGCTCAGTAGAAGTCTTCATGGTCAGATGGATTCAAGGTTTTATTTTTTTTTTTTTATAGTTCCTTTTGTTTTCCCTTCAAGCTTGAATTTAAATTTAAATTTGGCGGTCAACACTGGCGCCTTATCGGAAGCTCGTGTATCGCTCGCGCTTGTATGATCGATTTATATCGATGTGGCAACTCTGTGCCAGCTAATCCAGTTGGGTTAGCGGTATCCAACACTGGTGTGTTTGCGAGGTGTTTTGGCACTTGAGTATAATAATTTGTCGACAAATACAACAAGTTGCAGAGCAAAAAGACGCTCGCCCAAGCGAACGGTGAGAAAGAGGAAGCAACTCACCCCTCTCCAGCGTCCCCTCGCCAGGAAGCCAGCCGACGTTCGAGACTCAGCTTTAACGTAGACTACGTCGGTTTAGCACCAGGCCCGGCCCGAACGCGTATGTGAGTGGCGCTCAGTCCAGGTGAGCGCTAGTGTGGAAATTTGCGATTCTACTGACTCTGCAACTGCAATTTCAGTAAGGAACAACGCGGCCCGCTCAAAGCACAAACAATCCGCGTCGAGTCGTGTGAGGCTTGGTTTGCGGTGTGTGTCGGTATCGTTACACTTGTTGTTGTTAAATTTCCCTGAAGCTGTTGACTTTAGTACGCTGATTAACGGCAAGCCCTTTAGTTGTTTTTGGTAGATCGCATCATTGCCTACGCATGCGCTGTTGTTGTTGGTAGATCGCATCGTTTGTCTACCTGCGCATGCGCTGTTGTTTTTACGCAGTGCGCAGTCGAATAATTCGAATATCGCTAATCAGCTGATTATCGTTGCGTTGGTACGTTTGCGTAGATGGATATTTGTTTATGTTGACAACTTTCTGCGCTTATCTGCATACGCTTGCGTTTCTTCAGTTGCGGTTATCTCTGTTACATGCGAGAAGTCTAGTTAACCAGCTGATTATCATAAATTAATTATAGTAAATTCGGGATACAGTGCCACTCGATTTACTTAATACATACATTGCTGAGGCAATGGAGTTACAGACGCAAATCGTTGTTATAGACCCAGAAAATGATAGCCGCTCAATGCTTGAGGAAACTTGCAATCTTGCACGGTCATCATATTTGGCTGCTCTTAGCACATTTGAAGTTGTTGACCGTGCTCCAGTGTCTCATCGTTCGCACTTGCCCAAACTTAAGTTGCCTAGGTTCAGCGGAAAACATTCGGAGTACAAACAGTTTATTGGTCTGTTTGAAAGTTTGGTAGACTCTGATCGTTCGTTAAATATTGAAAAATTCAATCACTTGATATCATTTCTATCAGATGAGGCTTTGGGAACAATTAAGGCTTATCAGGTATCTGATGCAAATTACGCGAAGGCATTAGAAAGTCTAAGTCGAGTTACCGATAACAAATGCCTTATCTTTTTTGACACTCTCACCTATAGTTTGGCAAGATGGAAATCTCTGACTATATACAGTCAAAATTCGGACAATTTTGAAAACCGAATCGCTTTTATTCAGCTATTTATAGAGTTGTGCGGTGCCACAGATGTGCTGATAAAGATAAGAGGACGAGCCCCGCCAAAAGTGTATACAGCGGTGTTCGTGTATTTTGCATCAAATGCTGTTAACATTGAATTTACAGCAAGATCCACTTAACCTCTCATTTTAACAGCGTACAGCTTATTCGCTCGACGTGGCACGCCAGTCCGGCGATACTTGGAGAAGGTGCCACATTTTCGCGAGGAACCTGGCGAAGGAGTTCCAGGACTCATTTCAAAGGAAGCAAAGCAGCCTTCAGTTCGCCGCGGAAGGAAGATGGAGTGGAGGCTTATCTCGAAGCGCCCCTCTCGTCGGAGGACTGGACATGCGGCAGATCATTCGGTGGCCGGCGCTACTGCTGCCAGGGCTA